>SNQJ01S0025304.1:76072-118610 GCA_010110895.2 Picea sitchensis
CCATTGAGTACTTCTGATTATTTAGAGTCCTCACTATCTCATGTAAATTAGTATACTTCTCATATGATGGCTGAGATAAATTTATGAAGATCAACTTCAAATTATCAATCAGTTCAAAATCTTCTACCAATAGATCTATTACATCTTGTCCCTTCAAATTCCCTTCCATCTTGTCAAACTTGTCATCATTGTTCCTCCTTTCATCTAGTAGCTTCTGATAATTATTCTCTATACACAAATATCCATTTCCATCCCAAAAAGATGGAATCCCATGCTTTATAGAATCATTAAAAATATTCTTGAAAGAATCAATTCCACCCAAAAGTTGATAGGATTTATTCTCATGATTCTACAATAGCCTTTTGTTTGTGAGGAATATTTTGGAATCCATGAAAATGCTTGTCCTATCAGTGAAATTCAAGTATTTTACCTCATGTTTCATTCTACCATTAAAAAAAATTATTATTTCATTGTCCATCTACGACTTATTTTCTAGCTCATTAGCTATTTTTTAGTATAAGAAAAAACAATAGTGACTAGCTCAAGTTCATCCTATACCAGAGAAAAATAAGACCATTTATTGAATATGGTAGTGGATATTTTATCCCAAACAATATGTTTGGCCCCTTTCATAGTTGATATTCCTATCACCTTTATTTTCATATGAGATAAATCCTTTTCTACTTCCTCTTTGGAAACATTGATTTGTTCCAAGAATACTTCCCTACTATTTGCATGTTTTTCCAACTCAGTTATCTTAGAATCTTTGTGTTTGAGATTATTTGTCAAAGTGTTCAATTCAATCCATTTCACACAATGTCATGACTTTAGACAGACCTTCATTTGTATCTAGTGAATCAACATGAATTGTACTTGATTTGGATGCCTACAATAATTGAGTCTCTTAATATTTTAAGGGTCCATTCACATCCTATAGGCATTCTATAGTCTTATTACTTTCTACCAATTTCCAATATAGTTGTTGTTTCTCTTCAAATATTTCTTATAGCATAGGGATCTACAGATGTTGTATATCTGGGACATTCGATTTCTTCTTAAGTAAATTTATTTCATTTTATTTTTGTTTTATCAAATCCCATACAACAATAGAATTTTTAGGATGTGCACTCAAAGCAACAATTTTCTTTTCCACTTTATTTATTTGAATTTGCTTGGCTTTGGTAGCCAACTTCTCTTGCTTGAGTTGCTTTTCAATGTTCACCACCATTTTTTCATTTTATTTACACTAACAACATATTGGAGGAATCCTCTATAAAGCATATCACTAGTTTTCTTATGTAACTCAACCATGTCCACTAGGTGGACATCGCCAAGCTTCATCTTCATTTGTGTATCTTTTTAGTCAGTAGGGGAATGAATTGTAGGACCTTTTGGCTCAAGTATGACCAAGTTAAAGGTACCTTGTTGATAATGTATAGAATAAATTCCTTTGGTTTGAGTCATATTATTTCCCCATTCTTGGGGATATATCTCCTTCTTGATATCATGATTTTTCCTCTTGATATCCATGTATTGAGGAAATCAGGAAGGTGACTTGTCAAGTGGCCTTGCAAGAGTGGGTGTGTGTGATGATTCCATTGATGTGAACAATGTAGAAGTGAGATATTCCACTATAAGAGAAAGCTCTCTTAGGAATGCTTTTTCAGGATTTCCTTAGTTTCCTCCAATGAGTCAAGATTAGAAATCCTTTCTAGAAATGGATTTAGATCATTCTTGTAACTAGGCCTTCTAGTTGAGGTCACATTGAATGGGTCATAAATCCATTCCCCCCCTTTATCTAAGTTCAATATTTGAAGCATCTCTTCTATAAATTCCAATGCAGCCTTGAATTTCTCTAAGAAGGGAACTACCTCTTGAATTAGCTTAAAATTTATGGTTTGTCTATATTGGGAAAAGTGTAGGTGATGAAAGTGAAGTATATGCCTTATATATTTCAGTGAAAATATCCTGGGAATCAAGAAGGATAGTATCTTATAGGGTTCTTCTTTACAACCATATATTCTTATGATTGTGTGATATTCAAACATAAACTAACTTCCCACTCTGGTCTCTTTGCTCAATTGTAGCATCTTCTTTAATTTAGGGAACATTCTGGGAGGTGGAGTACTATGAAACAATGAATAAAATGAGCTCATAAAATTATTTACAAATTTGATCAACCCTTTGTTTTGATATTGCCTCCTTATTTCTATAGTCCAATGAATTAATAATCTATGTGTCACAGAGTCATTCATTGATTGGATTCCCAAGTTCTCAAAATGTGACACATTATTTAATAAGATTAGATAAACCAAATAAGCATGATATCCGAATGTGTTGGAACCATAGAAAATTTTAGGGGCTATATATCATCCATGGGATATTTTTCCATGATTTTTCCCAAAAAATGATTCACTCAAATTTTATAGGATATTTTTTTTTCCTCGGAAATAGCCCAAATTTTATAAAAAAATATAAAAAAATATTTAGAAATTTGAATATTTTCATAAAAATATCGTTAAACATTTTATAGTTTGCATATCAAGGACTAGTAAGATTCACCAAGGTTTCTACAGTTTGAGATAATTTTTCATCCTTAAAATCATCTATGCTTGGCACTATGGAAATTAGACAATTGAAAATGCATGATTTTTTCCAGGAATTGACAGTAATCCAATTTAGCATACATTATATCATCTAGAGGACACATTATAGTAATCAATACTAAAATGGTATCTTCTACTATTCTATCATGCTCATAACCCAATATTTGGCATATCATGGTAATGACATGTTGTAACGTTCCCTCTTCATATCCAGTACAAGGTAAGCAATTACAACATAATAATATACCTTTTTTTTATAAATTATGATAATGATATAAAGGACGAATGGATAACAAATATGTATTCTATCTAAATGTATTAACATAACTATCATTGTAATAAACTATAACAGGTCAACCATTCATTATTACAACAAGTAGATCATGTAGACATAATAACATCATATCATACTAATATAGTAAGTAGAACATGTCTAATATCCATTTGTTATCAATTTAATACTTACACTGCTACTAGAGGGTCTAACTCTTGAGTCCATAATTAATATTGTAGAATACATCATTAACTTTTAAGCACACAAAGTAGTTCAATTAAGAAATGTCAAGCTTAAAAGTACAAATTCAATTTACTCTACCTTATATATATATATATATATATATTTATGTTATATAAATAATTCACAATCAAACTTATTAATGTGGTGAAATATTAATAATATTTTATTTAACATTATGATTATAAATTCATGAAGATAAATTCTATTATAATTTCCTCCTTCTATACCCCTATTTCTCTCTCCCCCTCCCTCCCACCTCTCTCTCTCTCTCTAGCATTCTTTCCATCTCCCTATCTACCAAACTCTTCCTCCTCTCTCTCTACCTCCATCCATTTATCTCTCCCAATATAGGCCCCCCTCTCTCTCCCCCTCTCACTCTCTACCTTTATCTCGGTCTCTCAACTTCCCTTCTCTCTCTTTCTCTCTCTCTCTCTCTCTCTCTCTTGAGAGAGAGAGAGAGATATTGACAAAGGGAGAGAGAATGATATAGGGGGATATTGAGTGTGAGAGAGAGGGGTGGATGAGAGAGATAGGGAGGGAGTGAGTGAGGTTGATAAAGGGAAAGAGAGAGAGGGATGTCAAGCTTAAAAGTACAAATTCAATTTTATTCTACCTTATATATATATATATATATATATTTATGTTATATAAATAATTCACAATCAAACTTATTAATGTGGTGAAATATTAATAATATTTTATTTAACATTATGATTATAAATTCATGAAGATAAATTCTATTATAATTTCTCTTTCTATATTTCCTTTATTTTCTCCTCCTCTACTCCTCTCTCTCTCTCTCTAGCATTCTTCCATCTCTCCTTATCTACCAAATCCTTTCCTCCTCTCTCTACTCTGATTCATTTATCTCTCCCACTTCTTCTCTCACTCTTTGATTCTATTTCACTTCTCTTGAGAGAGAGAGAGATATTGACAAAGGGAGAGAGAATGATATAGGGGGATATTGAGTGTGAGAGAGAGGGGTGGATGAGAGAGATAGGGAGGAGGAGTGAGGTTGATAAAGGGAAAGAGAGAGGGGAGAGGTGGAGGAGAGAGAGGAAGGAGGGAGAGGATATGGTGGGGTGGGGGAGGATAGGAAAGAGATAGGGGAGAGGGAAGAGAGGGGGTATATAGAGATATATAGATGTATATATATATAGAAAGAGAAGGGTAAATGTAGGAGAGGGAGATATGAGAGAGGAGGAGATAGAGCCAGAGGTGAAGAGTGAGATGGAGAGAGAGAGATGGGGTAGAGAGAGAGAGAGAGAGAGGAAAATAAGGAGAAAGGAGAGAGGTAAGGGGGGGATCAAGCCGGAGAGAAAGAGGAGAGAGGGAAAAGAAGGAGAAAGGGAGAGGTAAAGGGGAGGATCAGATGAGAGAGAGAGAGAGAGAGAGAGAGAGAGAGAGAGAGAGATGGACAGAGGATGCCATTGGAGTTAGGAAAGACAAGGATAGAGAGAGGTAAAGGAGAGAAGGGGGATAAAGGGGAAGGAGAGAGGGAAGGAGGGAGGGAGGAGGACATAAGAGAGAAAAAGGGAAGTAAGGGAAAAAGGAGGAGGAGAGTGGCACCTGGGGAGCAAGGTGAGAAGGGGAGAGGGGTAAATATATATATGGAGGAATAGGTGGGAAAGACAAAGGAAAGAGGGAGAGAGGAACACTGGCAGATCTGGGAGAGAGAGGAAGAGGAGGGGATATGAAAGTAAGTGAGAAAGTGGAGAGAGAGAGGAGAGGAGAAATATATAGGGGAGAGAGAGGAGGAGAGGAATGAAGAGAAAGGGAGATAAGGAGAAAGAGGAGAGAGAGAGAGAGAGAGAGAGAGAGAGAGAAGAAGGAGAGAATAAAAATAGAGTGAGGAGGGGTATATAGAGAGGGTGGAAGATGGGGCAGATAGAGGGAAGAAGGAGACAATAAGTAGGAAGAGGGGAAGAGATAGAGGAGAGGAGGGGATATAAAAAGAGAGAAAAAGAGAGAAAAAAAAAAAAAAAAAAAAAATATGGAGAGAGAGAGGTGGGGGAGGGGAAGAGAGAGGATAGAGAGATATTTCACTCTTTTCCAAAACCACTTATTGAAAATGCTCATTGTTTTCTTGATCATGAAACGACTTCTTGTTTCTTGAACTATTTTTCCTTAGTAAAAAAATTATTTACATAGTAAAATTATTCACCCATGTTACCTGTTGTTCCAAAGTCTGTACTTAAGGCTTAGGAGTATAGTGTCTAGGCATCTGAAAGTGAATAAGGGGTAGAGAAGGAAGAAATGTCAACCTTCGGCAAGGGAAGCTAGGGTTGATTTCCAGGTTGTTGTCTAGCTTCCAACTGTTCCTAGATGTTTATGTCCCTTTCAATCGTTGCCCACGAACGTTCAAGTTCTACCCAGGTAGTGGTTGTTTTAATAATAGTATCAAAAAGATTCATAACAATATGTGTTTGATCTGATAGTCCAGGTTCAATATTAGGTTGTCTTATCACAGGGACAGTCATAGAGGAACATAATGATAAGAAAATATCAATACTTTTTAGATGTTGTCTCGATTTCAATCGTATAAAGGAGAGTTTATAGCTCGGGTAGTGAAAAAAGGGTGCAAACCAAAGGCCCTTTCCCATAACTGAGTTATATTTTAATAAATATGTATGAGGTGTAAGAAAACATTAAGCTGTATATCATGTAAGGCTCCTATCAAGGGAGAATCTCACTTGTAAATAGAGGAAGAAAAAAATAAAGAAATAACCTGATGAAGCATAAAATATATATAGAAATCTAAAGTGTTCATTGTTCTTATACCTGCTGATAGCCGGTACAGAGAAAAAATAGTAAACAATATAGAAAACTAAAATTTATTCACTATAGTAGAGGTTGTACTAAGTTATAGCGAAGCATTCATCAGATATATATATGAAATGAAATTAAATATGAAATAAAAGGAAACAAACTCATAACACAGTCATGACAAAATCGAGAATCTCCGGATTTGCTTTGTATTAACTCTCGAGGGATAAAATCTCTAATACAATCAACCCAAAAAGGTCTAGCCCTTTGTTCCTTCCTTCTATTGTATATTTATACATATTTACATATGATGGAATCTCAATCATTCCAGGATTTTCAGTTACAACAAGAAGGACAACAATCGTTTCATTTCTTTATTTCTGTCTTTATTTGGTACCAGAAGCTTGCCCCTTTGCATGCTCAGTACAAGTGAAACATTTTTCTACCAGCCGAGATATCAACCTAGAAGCTTATACTTGACAATTGGCCTCAGAAATATAACAATCTCTGACTAATTGTGGTAACCTTTCTTCCATCTGTCGGTCTAGGGTGTCGATAGTGCACAATCACACACTTGGTTTAATAATCCATTTATCTATTTGAACTATGTCTACCAGAGTTACTTGTGAGACTTCAGCCGAATCTCTTTCTTCTTTCTCATTTATATCAAGCGAGAGTTTCGCCATATTCATTTGGCTCAGTGTCTCAGCATTGCTCTCGCTATCAGTGTCTAACAGATTTCCATCTATAGAACCGAAATCCTCTTCACAGGATTTCCTTACCTTCTTGGCTTGGAATTTGCCTTCTGATATGCTGCATTCCCATTCTTTCAACAAAATATTACCTTGGGTCTGTTCCGAAATGGAAAACTCAGAACTATTTGCTGATTCTCTATTTGTTGTAGCTATTACGGCCTCTTGAAATGCGACCCGAGTTGATCCAACTTTTCTCTCTCTCTAAAAGATAAGTTTTCCAATACCTGATCAATAAGCAGGCAGTTGTCCCGAATCATCTCTACCTTGGCAAGTAAAATTCGTTGGGCTGCAGGAACTCTGCTCCGAATCTCCATAGCTTGGGACTAAAATATCCCGATATTTATAACTGGGCTTTCAGCGAACTCTAATCTAACCTATAGCTGTCCTATCAAGTCTCTTTGTTGGCCTATCTGTATTTGACTGGTCTGAGCTACCAGCTCTGCTTGTTCGAGCTTAGCTTTGAGCAGCTCGATTTCCTTTTTGTCGGCCATTCTTTCTTGTTCTATCCTTGTGTTCGCCTAGTCCTTGGCAGCTTCCTTTGCTGTGGCTAGTTTAGCTTATAAGGTTTTGATGAGGCGATTTTTTTGCTTCAGCTGATTTTTCAAAACCCCAACTGAAAATTGGTTTTCCGTAGCAAACGCCCCTAATGTTCCGGCTATTTCTGTCGTGAATTATTCTTTCTTCATATCTTTCCCATCGG
Source organism: Picea sitchensis (assembly GCA_010110895.2). Taxonomy (NCBI): domain Eukaryota; kingdom Viridiplantae; phylum Streptophyta; class Pinopsida; order Pinales; family Pinaceae; genus Picea; species Picea sitchensis. The sequence continues at coordinate 83,417 of SNQJ01S0025304.1, forward strand.
TCAACACCTTAAATTTTTTGGCCGTCGATCCTGCTTCTTGATAGAATTCTCTTTTTACCACAACTTTTCTCCTTCTATCAAAAAAGAACTCATTTTGAGGGAGCTCTTCCATCCTTAGAGGTCTCAATTCTTCATTGAAAATCCATCCTGCATCTTTGTTCCCTTTATTTTACTGTAAGGGAGTAATGGAGGCGATGGGATCTCCGATTTTCTTAGCTGATTGACCTGGAGTGGCAACTGGAGTCTTCTTTTTCGACGGATCGAGAGTTTTCATTTCTGGTTTTGGGCTCCCAGTTTGCTCTTCCCTATCCTGGTGTTCTTCTTGTCTGGGTGATGAATCTTTGGAGCCTTCGACTTCTTTTTGTTGCACCTATGCTATTATTGGATTCTCACCCTGCAATACTGGGGGAAGACAACTCCATCGATGTTATTGAAATTTTAAAACATCGGCCCTCTCTTCAGGCGCCAGGGCTTATATCCGAGCCAAAATCTCGGCATAAGATCTCGTGCCTCAAAAAATGCCATCCGAGGGTGAATTTTTGTGCTCAGACCTTTTAATCCTGCAATTGGCTAAGTGATTACTTACGACCCTATGTGGATCGTGCTTCTTGAATTCGACATGAACCAATTTCAGGTCTTCCAGGGTCGCTGTCTCATCTTTAGCATGCCCAAAATCTAACAAAGAATAAGAATTTAAATGAATAGGAAAAGGTGGCCATACCTTCTTAGAATATCCCTTAAGTTCCTTTCTTAACCACTGATTACGGTTTGCCTAGCAATCTCACGACAAGCCAGCCTATCGGGTATGAATAATGGTAAGGCATGCGGACGAACATAAGTGTCGAAAACCCTGAGATATGAAAATTCTGCTTCCACGTACCAATCGGCTATACTGCTCAGATTTACCGCGATACTGTCTGAGATCCTGAGTGGTGGGTGGCCGAAGATAGTGACATGCAGCGATACCATTACCCAGTTAAAGATTTCATACACAAAATCTGAAGCTTTGTTTTCCCATAGCTTTGAATGGTAGGCATGGATGGGCTCAGCCTCCAATGGAGTCTAGCTCCAACTCATTAAGGGAAAAGGCGTCAGAAAACACATGGCGTCCATGATATATGCAGACATAAAGAATGAACCGATCTTTCCGCTCTCCCTCTGTGCTCGATACTCTATAACTCGACTGGTCAAACTATCGGATAGTAGTTTAGCCCAGTCGAAGGAACATCCTTCAGCGACCAAATGAATTAGAGGCACCCACTAAAGGAAAAAATGTGTGGTGTCCTCTCTCCCATATAATCTGCAGGTCATCATAGATACATATTTGAACTATGGTTCTAGAGAAGATATTGAATATATACCATTACTGTCCGCCTTGAACTTCGCAGGGAGTGAAACCCAATCTTTGATTAAACCAGACATACTCTTGTTGTATTGCACACATTCCTTCTGTTTAAAATTCTCCAGGAATTCAGAATTGTATGTAAGGTCTGATACGGTTGGCAACTTGTACATAGCCTGCAATTGTTCGGGTCTGAAAGCCCTAATGGTGACCCTCTACTCATTGACGATGGTTCTGGTTGGTATATCTACATGGTCTAATGCCCACCAGACCATATCATAGTAAGGGAGCAGATGTGGCCTAGCCACTACTTTATGCATTTGAGCCTGGACGATGATCTTATATTTAGTGATCATGTCGTCTTTTTCATTTTCACTAGAATCATCTGAACCATCTACCAATTCGGACTGTAGAACCTCAGAAATATATGTCGAGGTCCTGACAGAGTCGACACTTCGAGGTGAAGTATCAAAAATGTTGTCTGAACCTTGTCCTGAAACCTCTACAGTGGCTTTAGACGCTTTTCGCGGGGCCATGGTGGGGCATTCTACTTTATCTCTCCTGCAATAAAAATATGTATACATACATAAATTAGTTCATTCGAGAAAAGTTTCCTCTGCGTAGAATAGAAATGAAATTTGTGACAACAAATAAAAGATCCATTTCTTTGACCATTTAAAACTATGTCATCCTTAGGAACAGAAAGATAAAATCGTTCTTAAATATAAATTTAGCAATAAAAACCAAATCCTTACTTGTCGATTCGTCTCATTTCCAATTAATGTCATAGATTTTCATAGTTCGTAATGCAAGCTGGCGCAAGGAAAGTTTAAAATTGCCTCGTAGACTGAGCATATTAATTTTCGTATTAAAACACTGGAAATGTTGGCTTAGCTTAATTAATCAGGCCTTTTTAAATGTTAATTTATCTTTCGGCATTTGCCTCATCGGGAGTTTTCACTTTAACCCTTTAAACCTCTAAAACCCGAGATTGCGATAATTAGCTTTGGTTAATAAAAAACGTAACTAGGATTAAGTGTTTAATTAATTACATTTTTATTTATATCGCGACTTCACAACTCGGAGCTTCGAAGGTATAGCTTCTGGGAGGCTCATATGCCGAGTTGCAAAATCACGAGATCACGATGATATGATCTAATTAAAATGGAAGATAAAACCGGATTAAGTGTTTAATTAATTACGTTTTTATTTATATCGTGACTTCGTGACTCGGGGTTTCGAAGGTATATCTTTTTAGGGAAAACATGTCAAGTTGCAAATTTTCGACAGAGCTTAACCACGGTTAATCTTTTTACCTTTAACATTAACCTGGGTTACTAAAACAAGAATCTCGCGGTTTCGATTATCAGGGTTATGACGGTAAGACTTTTGGAGCTAGCAAATGTCGAGACATGAAATCTTGATGATGCTTAACTATGGTTTAGAGTATATTTACTCTTGGTACTGATTTGGGTAAACTTTTTAAAACTATTTCACCGTTTCGCCCCTCGGGACTTGTAAACTATGTGATCTATAACTTCCGACATGCGACTTCCCGAGGTAAAAAAGGAGAGACTCGTTTAAACGATAAAAAAATAAAATCTTGCCTTAAGAGTGTGATAACCGTCATTGCTTGCACGATGAGACTTATGAGATTTTGGGAAAATAAAGGAAAATACCAAAACCAGCTTTCGATTTCAAGCATTAATATATAAAATTTAAAAAAGGCTAAAAAACAAAGGCAGCTCCAACATAGGCTCCAGCTAGGGATCCCATTTTCTTGCAAGATGGGAAGAACAGTAGACCACGTGCCTATATTGGGTAAATGGAGTTTATGGCTTTAATCCAGTGAATATGTTCCTTAGAACAGGGTACCGAAGGGGAAAGGGACTTTTTTTTTTTTTACTTTCGAAAGGCTTTTCAAACTCAGATACGTTTTAAACTTAGTTGTAGTCCCTTTCATGACTTTCTCCTTCTCATTACTAAATTCAGCTATGCATTGAGACAATCAAAATGGTTCTAGGAGACCCAACAGATCTTGTGGCTATCGGCTTGCATCAAAAGAAACAAATTATATGTTTTTAATCAAGAAGCCCTGTCTGAACTTGGGATGTAGATCGGGTTTTGAAAAAATTGGTTACCAGAGCAAAGTGATATTCATGTATAATAGCCTTACAGATATCTCAGATATTTCTTCACTTCCATCGAGCCTATTCAATACCTCGGTGAAGTTTTTTTTTTTTACATAAACGGGTATGGAGCTTTATTTAGAATATGGCAGAGAGGGCTTCCGAACCCTTACAGATCATCTCAGAGCTACTGCTCTGTAATACAATTTCCAGCCAGAATTCTTTAACCATCTACAAGAAAGTTTTATTCCTAGAAGTGCCATACATCTAAAAACGGACTGCGTTTGTCTAACCAATATTCTGGGCTGGGGCTCCTTACAAAACTGAGACGGCTGCTACGCCCTTAGCGTTTTCCTTTGTTTCCAGTACTGGTGGCCGCTTATGCAGATGCTTCTGAGATCTTGCTGAATGTTGTGGTTAACTCCTCCACTTTCTGCTCCAGGTTGCAGAGGCGTTTTCCTAAGTCTCCCATGAGGTTGGCTGCGTCTTTCAAGCCAACGTGTATTTCGTCAGAGAGTTCATCTTTGAGGTCTTCCATTTCAAACTTCAGATTTTCCCACTTTTGCTGGTTGGTGGATGCCCTTATGCTTTCCAGTTCAGCTCTGATCAAGTCTATTCGTTCTTTTGGCGTGAGGGGGGTTTTAGAGCCCGATTCCATGACTGCTATGCTCAAAACGTCTCTGCTCCTTGCTTCCTGCGACTTGCTCGTCTGTCTTCTTGGCTGATGTGGTGTTGAGCGAGGGTCTTTTATCAGCGAGTCCTCCTGTCCCTATTCGTGTTCTTCACGGGTGGAATAAGATTCCAGATCTCCACGTTTAGATCTTGTCCGTCCGACTAGAGGAATGGACTGCCGTCCTTCCTGTCTGAGGCCAGATCGATTTGAAAGAACTCGTCTCAGCAATCTCTACATTTTTAGGGAATCAGATGATGGGAAGTTTCCCCATTGATTATCAACTGTCCTTTGTTTTGTAGAGATCCTTGATTCGCCTCTTTATCCGCGTCTCCATTCAGCGTCCTGAGCACATGATAGACTTTGTACTCTTTTAGCTGTTCCAAGAGGATGAATATTTTTTTGTATAACTGAGCCAACCTCATATCCTTTGGCGGCTTATTGAGGTTAATGGCATCCACTACTTGTTTAGAATCCCCGACAATCTTGACTTCTTTAATGCCCAGCTTGAGAACTTGGTTTATCCCTTGCCAGAGTGCTAAGAATTCGGCCTGGTTGTTAGAGGCTAATCCTAGACCCCAGGCAAAGGATAATTTGATGGAACCATTAGGTTCGAGAAGTATTCCTCCTCCCCCTGCCCTACCAAGGTTTCCTTTCGAGGCTCCATCAAATAGGAGCCACCAATCATCTAGTGTCGACCTCCATTTCAAGAATTATTGTTCCAACAAACGAATCTCCCAATTTCTGATTCTTGGAGGAATGGACAGATTATAGTTCTGGTGAGCTGGTCTGAAATCCTTGAACCAGTTCACTTATTCCTCAGTTATCATGGCAAAATTCTGGATGGAGGAATTCACATTTATGGCTTCTGAAATTATGGTCTGAACTTTAATGGCCACCTGAGCTGGCAATCTTCTTTCTTCTTTAAAAATCCTGTTGTTTCTCTCTAGCCATATCTTCCAACAGGTGAATTTTGGTATCCACATCCATATTGTTTTGTGCAGGTGCTTTTTTTTTAAGTCAAATGGAGACAGGGACAACCAACAGTTAAATAGTTCCTTACTCTCAGTTGGAAGCTTAGAAGCTATTGGTCCCATAAGGAGCTCCCAAACTTCTTTGGAAAATTCACAATTGAAAAGAAGATGGGCAATAGTTTCTTTTGATTGAGTGCACAGGGGGCAACGAGAGGGCCCTTCCCAGCCTCTTCTCTTCAAATTATCGAAGGTTAAAATGTTGTTATGCATAAGAGTCCAGGCAAAGAGGTCTACCTTGGGGATAGAGGGAAAGTTCCAAATGGCTTTCCACGGACCAGGGTTGGGAGGAACCCAAGGGACACCTGAGACTATCTTATAACCAGCAGCTGCAGTATAAACCCCTGAGCTTGTTCCCCATCCTCTTTTGTCTATACTTTCAGCACCTAAAGGCAATTTTCCTTGAAGTAATTCCAACAGGGTAGACGCTTCCTCGTTGAGTTCTTCTGGGTAGCTTCCTAGATTCTAGCCTTCCCAGGATCTCTTGGCGTCATTTTTCCATCGAGATATGTCCCAAAGCGTTCTACAATTTTTATGCAACAGCCAATCCTTGATATTCTCTATTTCTCTTAGGTCCGAGAAGGGCAGACCTCCGAGAATGGAGTCATCCCAAATATTGATCTTTTAACCATTCCCCGGGATCCAGGTGAGATGAGTCTTGAGGAAGGGCGTGGCTCTTTGGCACAAGTGGAAGATAGGCGAGCCTATTCTCATTTTTGTAGGCTTCTCCAAGCATCTGTCTCGACTCCCTGAGAAATATTTTTTCCTAAGTATATGCTTGCTCCAGGATCTCTTTCCTGTTATCATGTTCCAGAGTATCTTTCCTCCCATGGCTATATTGTGGGCAGCCACATCCCTGATACTCAATCCTCCTTCCATCTTTGGTTTCTTTACTTTATCCCACTTGACTAAATGAAGCTTTCTTTCACAGTTCTTACCTCCCTCCCAAAAAAATTTCCTAAGCAGCTCATCAATTTTATTAGAGATTGTTTTGGGGGCGAGAAGAACCGAACACTGGTAGATTGGAAGACTAGTGATGACTGAATTCATTAGCACCAACTTACCTGCTTTATTGAGCCAATTTACTCCCCAAGCTTGGATTTTAAACTTGAGTTTGTCTACCATGGGCATCCGGTGAGCTACTTTAGAGGAAGACTTGAAAATTGGAATTCCGAGGTAAATGAATTTGTCCCAAGCTGTAATTCCTTCCATTTCTAAAACTCGACTTAACTGCAGCATGTCTCTGGGATTACAGTTCCAGCCATAAATCGTGCTTTTGTGGTAGTTAATCTCGCTGCCGGAACAAGTTTTGTAAATACCTAGCTCTGTTTTGAGGTTCCTCGCTGTCTTTAGAGTGGCCGCCCCCAATAGAAGTGTGTCATCGACGAATTGGGTGTGGCTGACCTCCTTAACTGAGGGAGCTGCTTTAATGCCCGAGAAGGCTTTGTTATGAAGAGCACTTTGCAGCTGAAAGCTGAAAGCTGAAGCTTGTATAACATACAGCATGGGGGAAAGGGGGCGCCCTTGCCTCAATCCTCGGGAGGCTTGAAAAAACTTGGCTGGGCGTCCATTTATCAAGGGAGCAACCCAGAGAGCCTTGATGCATGCCTTCACCCAATTGATGAAATGCTGATTGAACCCAAATCTCTGCATAACTGCAAACAGGAAATCATGCCTTACACGGTCAAAAGCGTTAGCTAAATCGAGCTTGACTGCCATACCTTTTTCCTTTTTTTTGCAGTTGGAGTGTATAGCTTCTTGGACAAGGATAATATTGTCTAGAATTTGCCTTCCTTGTACAAAACCTCCTTGGTTTTCCGGGATCAATCTTGGAAGAATTTTTTTAAGCCTATTTGCGATTATTTTGGTGATGATTTTATATCCGGTGTTACATAGGGAGATCTGTCTAAATCTGGCAAAATTTTTTGCTCCTTTTTCTTTTGGAATTAGTGCTAAGAAAGCTGAGTTTGTACTACCACCAAGTTTATTACAGACCTGCGCTCTCATGACCATTTTGCTTAAATCTTTTTTTATGATATCCTAGCAATGGATGTAGAAGCGGGGGGTGAACCCATCCGGTCCTGGCGCCTTATCAGGGTTCATTCTGAAGACTGCTTTCTTGATTTCTTTCATGCTGATAGGTCTGTTCAAAATTCTGTTGTCCTCTTCTGTAACCAGATTTGGGATTTCTGAGAACGGGTAAGAGTCCATCTCCAAATCCTCTTGTTCGGGGGATAAATAAAGATCTTTGAAGTAAGAATGGGATGCCTCTTTGATATCTTCAGGATCCGTGTAGATTTGTTCTTGCCAATGGATTTCGTTGATATGGTTGTAATTGTTCCTTGCTTGGGTTTGTTTATGAAAGAAAGAGGTATTCCTATCTCCTTCTTGGAGCCAAAGTGCCCTCGATTTAATTCTCCAGTAAGTTTCTTCTTCTCTGCATATTTTGTGGTACTTTCTTTGTATTTCAGATTCCTGATTGAGGAGTTCCTGGGTAACTTGAACTTCTTCCATGACTGCTTGGTGCCTTTCCAGAATTTCCAGAATTTTTCCCTTTTCCTCCATGGGGGTTCCAAGGTGTTTGGCCCAGAATTTTAGGTTCAATTTGAGATTTCTAAGTTTCTCTTCCCACGCAAAGAAAGGGGATCTCGAGATGGAGAGATTCCAGGAGCGGAGGACTAGAGAATGGAAGTTTTCATGGTGCACCCAAGAAGGGAAGAATCTGAAGGGGAGAGGACCTAGAGTTGAAGGAGGGAAGAGTGACAGGGATACAGGTTTATGGTCTGAAGTAGAATGAGGCAGGACTTTGGAGGTGGCTAACAGTCCAAGGGACAGGAAGGAAGACTGGACAAGAAAGCGGTCAAGTCTGGAAGCAATGTGTCCTGGCCCTAATCTCCTGTTAGACCAAGTAAATTTTCCATTTGTTGGGATAATGTCTTCAAGTTCCCAATCTAAAATTAAGTCTTCAACCCATTCCCAAGCAGGGTCTCTAACTATCGAACCCCCTTTCTTCTCGGCTTGAGAGAGGGTGACATTTAGGTCTCCTACCACTATAAGGTTTACATGATTGCTTTGATTAAGAAAAAGGGCTAAGGATTCCCAACATTCTTTCTTCTCATTAATTGAAACAGGAACATACAGGTTAAAAAGACTTACCAGATGCCAAGATCCTTTATGTAGCAGCTTAGTGTAGAGCCAGTGAGTGGTTGTCGCTTCTTCTATTAGTTCGATCTTTGAAGAGTCCCAAAGGGTTGTTAATCCCCCCGAGGCACCTCGGGCGCTTACTGCCCGTCCCGGACCTTTCTTCCAAAAAAAATTACTTGCCCGGAGGAAGTCTTCCTCCTCAAGTTTCGTCTCCTGGATAAGGAGGACTTCAGGTCTTGCTAGCCTTATTAAGTCTCTCAAGGCTTCTTCTTTTGTCTTGCTGCCAAGTCCTTTGCAGTTCCAGGAGACTAATTGCATTATGTACTTGTTTGAGGAAGGGGAGCATCTTTCGGCATCTTCCCCTGTTTCGACCCTTGTCTAGTGCTCATCATATCTGGGATTGTGTGCTGAGTGCCCTGAGTTACTTCCTTATAGGACAATTCTTCTCGTCTTTTTTTCTCTGTCTTTCTTCCTCGTTTTGGCTGGTCAGGTGTTCCTTTTGGGCTACTTGCTTCAGTGTCCTCCTCCTCCACTGTTTCGGCCTCGGTGTTTGTATCTAGGTTGGTGTCTTCCTTACTCGAGCTTATGCCTTTCGCTCCTGTGCTGGGGCTCGCTGGGGCTCCTGGTTGTTGATTTCCTCCTTCTTCAATAACTATAGTGGGATTTCCTTGTGCTTTTGGATTTTCTTGAGCGTTGTTCTTAGGGTTACCTTCTTTGGGTGATTCCTGGTGCATCTTGTCTCTGTTTTTAGTATTCTGCGAGTTTTTCCCTCTCCTTACTTTTTTCCAGCCTTCTGCATCCTCCGTCCCGCTGGTTTGTAATTTGGGGCAGTTCCTTTGAAAATGACCGTGCTCCTGACAGTTTCTGCACTTGAACGACAGGTGTTCGTAATCCAGTTTCTGGTAGTGGGTCCAAGAGCCAACGGTTAACTTGACAGCTTCTGGGAGTCCTGCCTCCAGATTGACCTCCACACATATTCTGGCACATGTATACTATCCCTTATTATCTGCTTTGTCAATGAACCTGCCTACTCCGTTTCCGATTCTTTGCAGTGATTTGAAGTCCCAGCAGTGCATTGGGAGATTTGGCAGTCTAACCCAGACTGGCACTTCCTTAGGCGTATCCACCAATGGGTTAAAATCAGGTGTCCATTTGTTTAAATAGAGTCCCTGGGTCCCCATGAAGTAAGGTTCGTTTCTGAATACCAAATCTCGGTCTTCTTCAGTAATGAATTCAAAAACGAAATAGACTCTTCCTACTGGGTAGCAGGTTACTTCGTTCGCTAGGTTCGGTCTCCAGTTTTGTTGTATCCAATCATCTGTTGTTTTGGTGGACGGCCACAGGCCCATAAACTGTCCAACTAATCCTCGATTGGCTAGAGCTACTGCTATTTTCATTGGATTCTCTTCAGGTAAGGCGATTTCAGGAATTTCGTCAAGTTTCTTTATGAATTTCGGAATCTCTGGAGGAGAAGACTTCTTCCCTTGACTGTGAATAAGCCTGCGAAATGCATCTTCAACCGATTTCGTGGAAGAGGGGGCGGGGATCCCACCCCCTGGCGCCGCCATGAGCCTCTCTGTACCTCAAACCCTAACGCTCACGCCAGACGAGCCCTAACGCTCACGCTCTTGTTTGAATAATACCTCGGTGAAGTTATCTGGCCCTTTTTACTAAATTTTCTTTCACCACTTCGGAATATATTTATGCATTTAAATGTTGAGACGAGGGCAATCATTTTTGAATTTCCTTTCATCATCTTTTGGACTAGATGGGGGAAATCATTTTTGAATTTCCTTTCACCACCTATCTTATAATTTTCTTTTTTAGAGCGTGAAGTGGGGGCAATCAGTTTGTATGAGGGCTGATATCTATGTAATATTTTGCGTTATAGGTCTGCCAACTTACTTTGATTACTCGGTACCAACCTTCCCTTACTTTCACAACACCTTCGTTCGCAGGGAGAAAGGGAAAAATTAATTTTTTGGAGTTTTTTATTTGAGCAGGCCTCAATCCTCCAAAACTGTTGAAAAACTTAGAAAAGTCAGGATCACTTAAGCGTCACTTTGTTTAGTAAGGGACCGAGGAGTTGTGAAGACCAACTTACTTTTCACAATCTTCTTTGAAGCTTTCGAGGTTAAAACGTAATCTCTTCTCCCTATGTATGCAAAACCAGGAAGATGTTGGCTTTTCAAAAGGTAAACCCGAAAACAGAAAAGGGTGACAGAGAGAGATCTACGAACTGAAAAACAGGGGTCAAAAATCAAAACTGACTCTCGAAAATATTTTTCGAGGGTGCTTTACTTTGTGTGACTTATTCATTTCGTCAACGCTTAACCATGGAAATGTTCCTTTATTTATTATTTCAGATGATATTGCCGTATTCTTATGGGGTTAACTTGGTTTCCTTTGAGAGCCCTTCAAAACAAGTCTTTTAGGAATTCTCACCTTTATCTTACCGTTTCATTTTCTTGCCAAACTATCAAAAATCTTTTTTATCACCTGTTTAAGCCAATTTATTTTCCAATACATGACATTCTATTTACTTCTCTTGCTCATTTAGTTCGCAGCTAGAATCCTGTAAAAAGGCAAATATGAAGGTTATCAAGGCTTTTTGAAAGTGTCGAAAATTTATGAAAGGAAAATAAAATCAAAATAGCAATGCATAATGAAATATATATATAGGTAAAAATTCTATATATAAATATACACATCTTTTTTTTTGAATTGCTTATGTCATATAATGCTTCAGATAATGCCTGTTGACAGGAGCATTGAGGATTTCACCATCTAGATTTTCTAGTAGGAAAGAAATTTTTCCTTCAAGAGCCGAGACTCTGAATGGCCCATACCAGAGGTGATCGAATTTACCATGTTTCATTGTTTCTTCCCTCCTTTACTAAATCACCTAGGAGGAAATCTTTTTCCTTTTCCTTATGATCGAATAATGCCTTCATGTTGTCTTGGTACTTCTGCAACCTTTCATCTACTTCGACCCTGTGTTGTTGAACCTCGATTAGCTGGTTTATCCTCCTGGTGACATGATTAGGTTCTTCTTTCTGATCTTGCCATAATTTCATCACAGGGAGTGCTAAATTTATAGGTAACACTGCATCTGTCCCATATACCATCTAAAAAGGGGAAATGCCGATAGACTTTTTAGTGCCTATGCGATTTTCTCACAAGGCATACTTTAAATGCACATGCCAAGACTTTTTGTTTTCATCCAACATTTTATTAATTATATTGATCAGGCTCTTGTTAGACGACTCGACCAGTCCATTTCCTTAGGGGTAATACATTGTGGAATGGCCAAGAACGATATTATACTTTTGGAAGAAGCTGATCATAGCCATAGATTTGAAAGCTTGGGCATTATCTGTGACTATCTTTCGGGGGCAGCCAAATCTTGACAAAATATTTTCTTCTAAGAAATCTATTACCACCGAGTCAGTTGCCCTTTTGGTTGGAACAACTTCCAACCATTTATTAAAGTAGTCTGTGGCAGTCAAGATCCACTTGTGTTGGGTGCTAGAATGTGGATTAATCTCGCCCATAAAATATAGCCCCCATTGTTGAAAAGGGGCTTCAGTTTTGACCGAAACTAAAGGTAGCGGCGGGAGTTTCTATTTGCCTGCAAATAGTTGACAAGGGTTACAGGCTCCGACCTTGGCGTTAACGTTTGAGAAAATTTTTGGCCAGTAATATCCAGCCCTTAGAATTTTGTAAGTTGTGGCCCTCCAAGCGTGACGTCCTCCACACACTCCTTCATGAAATTCACTTATAACCCCTTCTGTTTCCAATTCGACTAAGCAGATTAACAAGAAACCGAGTGGGTCTTTCCAATATAGTTGATTTTCGGCAATACAATACTTAACCGCATGAATCTTTAAAGTCTTGGCTTTTGATGGTGATAGTTCACTCAGGCATTTTAGAGTCAACAGGTAGGATACTATGTTTCTGTACCATTCTGATGATATGAACTTCTCTTTGATATTAATTTTATTTGTTCGCTCATCAAGCTCATTTATGTTCATGTCTTCCTCACATTCCTACTGGCATTTTATATCCAGAGCTCTGAGATTTGATTCAGCCAAAAGTTTGGCTAGGCCTTGTCCCTTTATCAATTTAGTAGGTTTAATTTCCAGGTCAAATTCTTGAATCTTGGCAAGTCATCGTCCTCTTTTCCCATCGCTATCTGGTTGTACCAAATATATTTCACAGAACTGGTAGGTATGTACGCCATTATCTTGGAGTGTAATACATATGTTCTAAATGCCTTCAATGCTTTTATCGTGGCGTACGCTTGTTTTTTTATTATATCATATTTTAGTTCTGTGTCTTTGAGGCTCTTGCTGAAAAAGGCGATCGATTGTTCGAAACCCTCTTCATTTTTTTGGAGGAGCACCGCAGCAATTGTGTGTTCAGAGGCAAATGAGAAAATAAAAAATTCTTTTAGATAATCGGGGCTTGCCAACACAGGTGCCTCGACTATGACTTTCTTAATGTGTGCAAATGACATTTTGGCCTCTGTTGTCCACTTTACTTCGTTGTTCTTTTTCAGCATATCTGTGATCAATCTTACAATTTCAGCGAAATTTGGGATAAATCTTCATAAAAAAAAAAAAATTCCTAAGAAAGATTGAATTTCTTTTACATTTCTAGGAATGTTTATAGTGTCTATCGCTTCAACCCTCTTAGGATCAATCTTAATTCCATCCCTAGATACAATATGACCCAAAATTTTACCTTCTTGCATGGCAAAGTGTGATTTATTGGGATTTAAGGACAGACCAAACCTGCGGCATTTTTCGAATGTTTGTTTAAGATGTACAAAATGCTCTTTGTCGGATTTGGAGAAAACCGTCAAATCATCAAGATAGATGACTACAAACTTATCCCTATCTCCGATGAAAGCGATGTCCATAGCGCATTGGAACGTGGCTCCTGCATTCATCAAACCGAAAGGCATTTTATCATACATGAACGTACCCCAAGGGGTAGTAAAAGCTGTTTTTTTCTTTATCTTGTTCATTCATGGAAATTTGATTATATCTAGAGAAACCGTCAATCATAGACATTATGTTTTCCCCAACTACCTTTTCTAGCACGTGATCCATTTTAGGCAGTGGATAGTTGTCTTTAAGAGAGGACTTATTTAGATTTCTGAAATCCACACACAGTCTAATTTCCCCACTCTTTTTTCTAACCGGGACCAAGTTTTCCACCCAGTCGGAATATCTCAGAGTTACTATAATTTTTTCCTCTAAAATCTTTTTCACTTCTCTCTCAACCATAGGCAATAAAATGGGGTTGATCTGTCTAATCTTTTGTCTAAAGGGTTTGACCCCAGGATTTAGAGGTATCTTGTGATCGATCACGGTAGTGTCGTAGGTTCTTAAATCGTCATAAGACCAGGCGAAAACGTCTTTAAATTGTCTGAGTAGGTCCTTATACTTGCCTTTTATTTCAGGGGGAAGGAGTTTATATATTTTAACCATCCTGGGCTCTTCTTTGGTTCCTATGTCACAGTCCTCAACCTCTTCTGGTTGGGGTTGTAAGGTGGATTTTTCAGGTATGTCGTTTTGATCAAATAGTCTTTCCAGAGGTATCAATCCTTTTGGAATCTGGTTATTTTTTAGGACCACCATGCAATGATTTGAGATTTTGTATTGGAAATCTTGAGGGTCCTCCCCTTCTTGCATGATCCATATATGGTCGTTCTGATTTTCTTGATCCGCGTGAGTTTCAGAAAATTTGCCTACTGCTTCAAGAAACTTCTTAATTTGTTCATCATCCTCAAAAACCTGCCAATGTTGGATATTATCCGGTATAGATGGTTTGTGTCTTATCTCTATGTGATACTTCAATTTAAAGGTTGTAGGAGGAGTGAAAGTTGAAGCTGCTTTAGCTAATGCATCCGCCTATAAGTTTTTTGTGCGTGGGATGAAGTGGACATTTACAGACGAGAAAAAGTTTTCCATTAGATCCTAGGCACAATTTATGTATGATCTTAATCTGGGATGCTTGGCCTGGTATTGCCGATTTATTTGTTTGACTATCAACTCCGCATCTCTGTATACCTCTAGGTTTTTTATTTTTAGCCTCCTGGCAGCCTCTAATCCTAAGACCAAGGCTTCGTATTCACATACATTGTTAGTATAATCTATATCCCATTGTAGTCTGTAAGAAAAAGGGACAATGAACCTTTCTTCGAGTGCCACAAAAATCACTCCTGCACCAACTCCTTCGCATGACAAGGCACCATCAAAAAACATTTTCCAGATACCGGTGCTACACATATCCTCGATCATGTAACCTGACTCTTCATGCTCTATATCATTTTCCTCTGTGCAACCATCTAAACCATCGTCAAAAGATAAGATACAATTTCCTAAATCTTGATCTGCAATGTAAATAGGGAAATTGTTCGTATTTTGAGGGTCGCTTACTGTATATGCTAACCTCGTCTCCCTGTAAAACCAAGTAAATTTCCCACCAAACACAGGAATCATAGCGTACGTCATATCCAGTTGAAGAGAACCCCCTAGCTTGGCTGCCCATGACCTAGACAATAGTAAGCCGTACTTGGGGGGAATATCAGCAATGACCACATCCATCAAGACACTCTTAACTGGGACCTATGCCAGGGTGACTACAAAATCCTTTATCATTCCCATGCACTTAACTTTTCTCGAATCAAATGAGTAAATATCTCCGTAAGGTCTAGTGATCTGGAGGCCCAATCTGTCCATAATAATTTTAGGCATTACGTTATGTGAGGCTCCGGAGTCTAGCATGCAATTATGTAGAAGTTGATCGTACACGTTTAAGGTGATATAAAAGGGAGCAACAGTGTCTTTGGCTCCTTCAAAATGTGGACCAAAAGTGATGTTGGGATTATCATCTTCCAAGTTCAAAACATCAGATTGGATTTCTAGCTCTGAAACGCCTATCACTTTGGTAATCTACTTTCGATAAACTGGGTTTTTCGCTAACTCTACCAGAGGAATTGGTATCTTAATTTTGTTTATCTTCTTTTCGAAACTGAAAACTCCGCTCACCTTGTCTGTTTCTCTAGTTGGGACTTCCGAATCCTTCTTTTCCAACTTATTTGTCTGGACTGCCTTATTACTCATGATCTTGGTTAAAGGTGTATTTCTATTAGTTGCTTCGGTTTCCTCTGTTTGAGTCTCAACCTTCTCCACTTTGGGTTCTTGCGTGTTTACTACTTTCGCTTTGATGTTAGGTAACATGGTTTCTTCTGGGGTGGGCACATAAGTTTGACCTCTTGGGAGAATTTTCTTAGGTTGAGTAGTTGAGATGGGCTTACTCTTAGATCTCAAGTTATACCTAGGTTGGACCTCGGCCATTATCATATCAATTTCTTCTTGATAACTACAAAGGTTAGTATAATCTGTTTCTTCACCCTTAATAGACGATTGTTGAGTGTTTAGAGATTTTTCATAATGCTCTCTAGTCAGATAAGGTTGTGTGCAGTCATCACCCAAGTTCGTGACATCATCATCTAAATCTCTGAAATCTTGGAGATCATTCCCTCCTATAAAATTTTCATTCTTTAGGGGAGTTTGTATTTTTTGATCTTCATTTTTTATCTGTCTTTACTGATTTGGGGGATTGGGATTCCTCTTGAAATCCCTTTTGGCGAAAAAATCATATTTGGCATGTTCTAGCTCCATCCTGGATATCTTATTAGACATCTCCTTAATTACCCTGACCATATCATCTACTTTGTCATCTGTGTACCTATTAGACCCTGACGACCATGCTTGTTCTCTAAAGCATCTAGTTTCTCGGTTTCCCGCTTCTACTTTAGCTTTTAACTTACCAAAAGCCATCATATTTGACTCAATTTCTACAGCGTCATATTGCATTCAATTTAGAGTAACTCCCCTTCTTTCCCGTAAAAGAAGTGCAAAATATGGTTTGAAAGCCCCCGCGAAATTTACTTTGGCTGTGGGTTGGGACAGTTTAACCTCGACTAGGATTTTGTTATACATCTTGTTGAATCTTTTTATAAAATCCATAACTATTTCTGAATTCTTTTTTCTTAAAGACCCAAACTCGGTTAAATAGTATAGGTGGTCCTTTCTTTCACCCCATTGTCTAAGGAAAGCATCTTCCAAGGCATCATAGGACAAGATAGATCTTGCAGGTAGACTCCGAAACCAAGTTTGGACATGACCTTAGAAGGTTTGGATGAAAAGCATCGAATACACATCTTCATGTTCGAGACCTAGGATGTCTGCGAATTGATCAAAAAAATTTATGTGTTCGACCACGGTCAGATCTCCTTCCCAAGTGAATTTTGGAAAAAAAAATTATATAATTTTTGGGAAGGTCGTGCAGAGGAACAGGAAATACCAAAGGAGCGTATCTTGCTACCACTTTAGAAAACAATCTGGGAGGGGGGGCAGGTCCTTGACCTCTAGCTCCTCCCCCAGGAGCACCTCCACCTCCTCCTCAAGGAGGACCCCCACCACCTCCTCTGACAACCCCTGTACCTCCCCCTCCGGCAGCTGCCATCGATATTAGTGGAAAGTTTTAAAGGGGCTTTTGGAATATTAAAAGTGAATCTTTACTTTCTTCACGGGGCAAAAAATCCGAGGATGATTGGTAAGGGATGCGAGGGCTTGGCTCTTCAGATTTGCAAGAGATGTAATCAGGAGAACCAAGAGGTGTAGAAACTAGGTGTGTGAAATATTCTTCGAGACTGGGTGAGGTCACGCAATTTAACTGAAGAGTCGACGATATATCGACATCAGATGAATTTTCTACATGGCTTTTTCCTTTGTGTAATACAGAGGTTATTGGATGGGTTTCACTTCTAACTTCGGAGCAGTTTGATGTTAGATCCTTAGTGTCGAAAAGAGGGTTGTGTGAAGTTGAAGGTTTATAAGAACTCTTCGTCTTCAGTTGTGGGTATTTAAGATGATAGACTGCAGGAGTCAGCTTAAGAGAGCCTCTCGCCTTTAAAATCTTTTCAGGATCAGTAACAGGTGTGTTTTGTTTACCATTCGGGTTTTGCCTGGTATTCCTTCGACCGGATGCTAGCTTATTAATCGTGGAGTCGCCAAGTGAAAGATTGGAAAGCCTTTAAAAGGTGTGCACTCTTTTCTCACTATCAAAGGGTGACACTTTCAACGAAAACAAATGTTGTTTTCCCAGGGAAAAAGATTTCATAACTTCGGTCCCCGGCAACGATGCCAAAAAGATGTTGTTCCGGAGTCTATACTTAAGGCTTAGGAGTACAGTGTCTAGGCATCCAAAAGTGAATAAGGGGTAGAGAAGGAAGAAATGTCAACCTTCGGCAAGGGAAGCTAGGGTTGATTTCCAGGTTGTTGTCTAGCTTCCAACTGTTCCTGGATGTTTATGTCCCTTTCAATCGTTGCCCACGAACGTTCAAGTTCTACCCGAGTAGTGGTTGTTTTAATAATAGTATCAAAAAGATTCAAGGCAATATGTGTTTTATCTGATAGTCTGGGTTCAATATTAGGCTGTCTTGTCACAGGGATAGTCATAGAAGAACAAAATGATAAGAAAATCTCAATACTTTTTAGATGTTGTCTTGATTTCGGTCGTATAAAGGAGAGTTTATAGCTTTGGTAGTGAAAACGGGGTGCAAACCAAAGGCCCTTTCCCATAACTGAGTTATATTTTAATAAATATGTATCAGGTGTAAGAAAACATTAAGTTGTTTATCATGTAAGGCTCCTATCAAGGGAGAATCTCACTTGTAAACAGAGGAAGAAAAAGATAAAAAAATAACCTGATGAAGCATAAAATATATATAGAAATCTAAAGTGTTCACTGGTCTTATACCTACTGATAGCCGGTACAGAGGAAAAATGATAAACAATATAGAAAACTAAAATTTATTCACTATAGTAGAGGTTGTACTAAGTTATAGCGAAGCATTCATCAGATATAAATATGAAATTAAATTAAATATGAAATGCAAGGAAACAAACTCATAACACAGTCGTGATGGAATCGAGAATCTTCGGATTTTCTTTGTATTAACTCTCGAGGGAGAAAATATCTATTACAATCGCCCCAAAAAGGTCCAGGCCTTTGTTCCTTCCTTCTATTGTATATTTATACAGATTTACATATGATGGAATCTCAATCGTTCCAAGATTTTCAGTTACAACAAGAAGGATATCAATCGTTTCATTTCTTTATTTCTGTCTTTATTTGGTACCAGAATCTTGCCCCTTTGCATGCTCGGTACAAGTGACACATTTTTCTACCAGTCGAGATATCAACCTAGAAGGTTCTGCTTGAAAATTGGCCTCAGAAATATAACAATCTTTGACTAATTGTGGTAACCTTTCTTCCATCTGTCGGTCTAGGGTGTCGATAGTGCACAATCGCACACTTGGTTTAATAATCCATTTATCTATTTGAACTATGTCTACTAGAGTTACTTGTGAGACTTCGGCTGAATCTCTTTCTTCTTTTTCATTTATATCAAGTGAGAGTTTCGCCATATTCATTTGGCTCGATGTCTCAACATTGCTCTCGCTATCAGTGCCTAACAAATTTCCATCTATAGAACTGAAAGCCTCTTCACAGGATTTCCTTACCTTCTTGGCTTGCAATTTGCCTTCTGATATGCTACGTTCCCATCCTTTCAACAAAATTTTACCTCGGGTTTGTTTCGAAATGGAAAAATCAGAACTATTTGTCGATTCTCTGTTTGTTGTAGCTATTACAGCCTCTTGAAATGCGACCCAAGCTACTCCAACTTCTCTCTCTCTAACAGATAAGTTTTCCATTACCTGATCAATAAGCAGGCAGTTGTCTCGAATCGTCTCTACCTTGGCAAGTAAACTTCGTTGGGCTGCAGAAACTCTGTTCTGAATCTCCATAGACTGGGATTGGAATATCCTGATATTTATAACTTGGCTTATGGCGAACTCTAATCTAACCTGTAGCTGTCCTATCAAGTCTCTTTGTTGGCCTACCTATATTTGACTGGTCTGAGCTACTAGCTTTGCTTGTTCGAGCTTAGCTTTAAGCAGCTCAATTTCCTTTTTATCGGCCATTCTTTCTTGTTCTATTCCTATGTTCGCCTGGTCCTTCGCAGCTTCCTCTGTTGTGGCTAGTTTAGCTACTAAGGTTTTGATGAGGCAATTTTTTCGCTTTAGCTGATTTTTCAAAACCTCGACTGAAAATTGGTTTGTCGTAGCAAATGCCCCTAATGTTCCGGCTATTTCTGTCGCGAATTCTTCTTTCTTCATATCTTTCCCATCGGTCAACACCTTAAATTTTTTGGCCGTCGATCCTGCTTCTTGATAGAATTCTCTTTTTACCACAGCTTTTATCCTTTTATCAAAAAAGAACTCATTTGGAGGGAGCTCTTCCATCCTTACAGGTCTTAATTCTTCATTGAAAATCCATCCTGCATCTATGTTCCCTTTAGTTGACTGTAAGGGAGTAATGGAGGCGATGGGATCTCCGATTTTCTTAGCTAAATCACCTGGAGTGGAAACTGGAGTCTGCTTTTTCGACGGATCGGGAGTTTTCATTTCTGGTTTCGAGCTCCTAGTTTGCTCTTCCCTGTCCTGGTGTTATTCTTGTCTGGGTATTGAATCTTTGGATCCTTCGGCTTCTTTTTGCTGCACCTCTGCTATTATTGGATTCTCACCCCGCAATACTGGGGGAAGACAACTCCTCCGATGTTCTTGGAATTTTAAAACATCGGCCCTCTCTTCAGGTGCCAGGGCTTGTATTCGAGCCAAAACCTCGGCATAAGATCTTGTGCCTCAGAAAATGTCATTCGAGGGTGAATTTTCGTGCTCAAACCTTTTAAGCCTGCAATTGGCTAAGTGATTACTTACGACCCTATGTGGATTGTTCTTCTTGAATTCGACATGAACCAATTTCAGGTCTTCCAGGGCCGCTGCCTCAGCTTTAGCATGCCCGAAATCTAACAAAGAATAAGAATTTAAATGAATAGGAAAAGGTGGCCATACCTTCTTAGAATATCCCTTAAGTTCCTTGCTTACGCCACCGATTACGGTTTGTCTGGCAATCTCACGGCAAGCCAGCCTATCGAGTATGAATAATGGTAAGGCATGCGGAGGAACATAAGCGCCGAAAACCCTGAGATATGAAAATTTTGCTTCCATGTACCAATCGGCTATACTGCTCAGATTTACCGCGATACTGTCTAAGATCCTGGGTGGCGGGTGGCTGAAGATAGTGACATGCAGCGGTACCATTACCCAGTTAAAGATTTCATACACAAAATCTGAAGCTTTATTTTCCCATAGCTTTGAATGGTAGACGTGGATGGGCTCAGCCTCCGATGGAGTCCATCTCCAACTCATTAAGGGAAAAGGCGTCAGAAAACACAGTGTCCATGATATACGCGGACATAAAGAATGAAGTGATCTTTCCACTCTCCCTCTGCGCTCGATACTCTATAACTCGACTAGTCAAACTATCGTATAGTAGTTTAGCCCAATCGAAGGAACAGCCTTAGCAACCCAATGAATTAGAGGCGCCCACTGAAGGAAAAAATGTGTGGTGTCCTCTCTCCCATATAATCTACAGGTCATCATAGCTACATATTTGAACTGTGGTTCTAGAGAAGATATTGAATATATACCATTATTGTTTGCCCTGAACTTCTCAGGGTGTGAAACCCAATCTTTGATTAAACCGGACATACTCTTGTCGTATTGCACACATTCCTTCTGTTTAAAATTCTCCAGGATTTCGGCATTGTATGTAAGGTCTGACACGGTTGGCAACTTGTACATAGCCTGCAATTGTTAGGGTCTGAAAGTCCCAATGGTGACCCTCTTCTCATTGACGATGGTTCTGGTTGGTATATCTACATGGTCTAATGCCCATCAGACCATATCGTAGTAAGGGAGCAGACGTGGCCTAGCCGCTACTTTATGCATTTGAGCCTGGATGACGATCTTATATTTGGTGATCAGGTCGTCTTTTTCATTGTCACTAGAATCATCCGAACCATCTACCAATTCAGACTGTAGAACCTCAGAAATATATGTGCAGGTCCTGACAGAGTCGACACTTCAAGGTGAAGTATCAGAAATGTTGTATGAACCTTGTCCTGAAACCTCAACAGTGGCTTTATATGCTTTTCGCAGGGCTATGGCGGGGGATTCTACTTTAGCTCTCCTGCGATAAAAATATGTATACATACAAAAATAAGTTCGTTTGAGAAAAGTTTGCTCTGCGTAGAATAGAAATGAAATTTGTGACAACAAATAAAAGATCCATGTCTTCGACCATTTAAAACTATGTCGTACTTAGGAACAGAATGGTCAAATCATTCTTAAATATAAATTTAGCAATAAAAACCAAATCCTTACTTGTCGATTCGCCTCATTTCCAATTAATGTCATAGATTTTCACAGTTGGTAATGCAAGCTGGCGCAAGGAAAGTTTAAAATTGCCTCATAGAATGTGCATATTAATTTTCATATTAAAACATTGGAAATGATGTCTTAGCTTAATTAATCAGGCCTTTTTAAATGTTAATTTATCTTTCGGCATTCACCTCATCGGGAGTTTTCACATTAGCCCTTTAAACCTCTAAAACCCGAGATTGCGATAATTAGCTTTGGTTAATAAAAAACGTAACTAGGATTAAGTGTTTAATTAATTATGTTTTTATTTATATCGCGACTTCGCGACTCGGGGATTCGAAGGTATAGCTTCCAAGAGGCTCATATGACGAGTTGCGAAATTGCGAGATCACGATGATATGATCTAATTAAAATGGAAGATAAAACCGGATTAAGTGTTTAATTAATTACGTTTTTATTTATATCACGACTTCAAGACTCGGGGCTTCGAAGGTATAGATTTTGAGGGAAAACATGTCGAGTTGCGAATTCCCGACAAAGCTTAACCGTGATTAATTTTTTTACCTTGAACATTAACCTGGGTTACTAAAACAAGAATCTCGCAGTTTCGGCTATCGGGGTTATGACGGTAAGACTTTTGGAGCTAGCAAATGTCGAGACACGAAATCCCGATGATGCTTAGCTTTGGTTTAGAGTATCTTTACTCTCGGTACTGATATGGGTAAACTTTTTAAAACTATTTTGCCATGTTTCCCCTCGGGACTTGTAAACTATGTGATCTATAACTTCTGACATGCGACTTCCCGAGGTAAAAAAGGAGAGACTCGTTTAAATGATAAAAAAAAAAATCTTGCCTTAAGAGTGTGATAACTGTCGTTGCTTGCGTGATGAGACTTCTGAGATTTTGGGAAAATAAAGGAAAATACCAAAACCAACTTTCGATTTCAAGAATTAATCTATAAAATTTTAAAAAGGCTAAAAAACAAAGGCAGCTCCAACATTACCCTTGTTGGGATTTTTGTGATTTGTTGGGTTCCCCTTGTCTTGGAAAATTTATTTTGGTAAATTGATACATATGCTTCCATTTTTTTCCCATTGAGTACTTTTGATCATTTAGATTCCTCGCTATATCATTTAAATTAGTATACTTCTCATATGATGGTTGAGATAAATTTTTGAAGATCAACTTCAAATTATCAAGCATTTCAAAATATTCTGCCAATATATATATTACATCTTGTCCCTTCAAATTCCCTTCCATCTTGTCAAACTTGTCATCATTGTTCCTCCTTTCATCCAGTAGCTTCTGATAATTATTCTCTGCACACAAATCTCCATTTCCATCCCAAAAAGATGGCAGCCCATGCTTTATAGCAACATCAAAAATATTCTTGAAAGAACCAATTTCCCCCACAAGTTGATGGGATTTATTCTCATCATTTTTCTATAGCCTTTTGTTTGTGAGGAATATTTTGGAATCCATGAAAATGCTTGTCCTATCAATGAAATTCAAGTCTTTTATCTCATGTTTCATTCTACCATTAAAAAACTTTATTATTTTGTTGTCCATTTATGGCTTATTTTTTAGTATAAGAAAAAACAATAGTGACTAGATTAAGTTCATCTAGTACCAGAGAAAAATAAGACAATTTATTGAATATGGTAGTGGATATATTATCCCAAACAATATGTTTGGCCCCTTTCATAGTTGATCTTCCTGTCACCTTTATTTTCATATGAGATAAATCCTTTTCTGCTTCCTCTTTGGAAACATTGATTTGTGCCAAGAATACTTCCCTACTATTTACATGTTCTTCCAACTCAGTTATCTTAGAATCTCCGTGTTTGAACTTATTTGTCAAAGTGTCCAATTCAATCCCTTTCACACAATGTCATGACTTTAGACAAACCTTCATTTCGATCTAGTGAAGCAACATGAATTGTACTTGACTTGGATGCCTACAATAATTGATTTTCTTGAGCTTACAATGCTTCATTCTCAGCCTAAAGGAATTCTATAGTCTTATTAATTTCTACCAATTTCTGATATAGCTGCTCTTTCTCTTCAAATATTGTTTACAACTTAGGGGTCTACACATGTTGTATATCTGGGACATTCGGTTTCTTCTTAAGTACCTTTATTTCATTGTCTTTTTTTTCTATCAAATCCCATACAAAAATAGAATTTTTAGGATGTGCACTCACAACAACAATTTTCTTTTCCAATTTAGTGATTTGATTTTGATTAGCTTTGGTAGCCAACTTCTCTTGCTTGAGCTTCTTGTCAATGTTCACCACCATGTTTTTCATTTTATTTACACTAACAACATATTGGAGGACTCCTCTATAAAGCATATCACTAGTTTTATTATGTAACTCAACCATGTCCACTAGGTGGACACCACCAAGCTTCATCTTCATTTGTGTATCTTTTTAGTCAGGAGGGGAATGAACTGTAGGACCTTTTGGCTCAAGTATGACCAAGTTAAATGTAGCTTGTTGATAATCTATAGAATAAAGTACTTTTGTTTGAGCCATATTTTTTCCCCATTCTTGGGGATATATCTCCTTCTTAATATCATAATTTTTCCTCTTGATACCCATGTATTGAGGAAATAGGGAAGGTGACTTGTCAAGTGGCCTTGCAGTAGTGAGTGTATGTGATGATTCTGTTGATGTCAACAATGTAGAAGTGAGATATTCCACTATAAGAGTAAGCTCTCTTGATGTTGAACCAACTTCCCTTATCTCTTGACCTAGTATACTCAGTCCTTCACTAGTAGATGTTACTACAACCCCCTATGCTTTTGATTTGTCACCAATTTTGGCCATCTTACTCAAATGTTCTCCCCATGGGTCATCCACATCCATTTCAGATAATATCTCTAAGAAATCTCTTTTTGTTACTTGTGATTCCTGCCTTTGGGGGATTAATATTTCATTTGCTAAGTCTTTTTGCGGTGTAAGTGCTTGATCTTAGGCATGCTTTTCCAGGATTTCCTTAGTTTCCTCCAATGAGTCAAGATTAGAAATCCTTTCTAGCAATGGATTTGGATGATTCTTGTAACTAGGCCTTCTAGTTGAGGTCACATTGAATGGGTCATAAATCCATTCTCCCCCTTTATCTAAGTGCAATTGTTATTTCTTCTAGAAATTCCAATGTAGCCTTGAATTTCACTATGAAGGGAAGTACCTCTTGAGTTAGCTTAAAATTTATGGTTTGTCTGTATTGGGAAAAGTGTAGGTGATGAGAGTGAAGTCTCTGCCTTATATATTCCAGTGAAAATATCCTCGGAATCAAGAAGGATAATATATTATAGGGTTCTTATTTACAACCATATATTCTTATGATTGTGTGATCTTCAAACAGAAACCAACTTCCCACTCTTGTCTCTTTGCTCAACTATAGCATCTTCTTGAATTCAGGGAACATTCTCGGAGGTGGAGTACTATGCAACAATGAATAAAATGAGCTCATAAAATTATTTACAAATTTGATAAACCCTTTGTTTTGATATTTCCTCCTTATTTCTATAGTCCAATGAATTACTATTCTATGTGTCCCAGAGTCATTCATTGATTGGATTCCCAAGTTCTCAAAATGTGACACATTATTTAATAAGATTAGCTAAGCTAAATAAGCATGATATATGAATGTCTTGGAACCATAGAAAATTTTAGGGGTTATATATCGTCCATGGGCTATTTTTCCATGCTTTTTTCCAAAAAATGATTAGCTCAAATTTTATAAGAGATATTTTTTTACCTCAGAAATAGCCCAAATTTTATAAAAAATCTTTAGAAATTTGAATGTTTTTACAAAAATATCGTTAAACGTGTTATAGTTTGCATATCAAGGACTAGTAATATTCACCAAGGTTTCTACAATTTGAGATAAATTTTCATCCTTAAAATCATCTATGCTTGGCACTATAGAAATTAGACAATTGAAAATGCATGATTTTTGCCAAGAATTAAAAATAATCCAATTTAACATACATTATATCACTGGGAGAACACAATATAATAATCAATACTAAAATGGTCTATTCTACTATTCTATCATGCTCATAACCCAATATTTGGCATATCATGGTAATGACATGCTGTAATGTTCCCTCTTCGTAGCGAGTACAATGTAAGCAATTACGACGTAATAACATACATTTTTTTTATTATAAATTACGATAATGATATAAAGAATGATATAAAGGATGAATGGATAACAAATATGTATTCTATCTAAATCTGTTAACATCACTATCATTGTAATAAACTATAACAAGTCAACCATGCAGTATTACAAGAAGTAGAGCATGTAGACATAATAACATCAGATCATACATAATAACAAGAAGTAGAATAAATTGGCGAGTGTCTAGGGTGCAAGGAGAGTTCGCCACTAAACCACGGGTGAAGTAGAAAATAGTCAACTCAACAAAAATTATTAACTAAGGGAAGCAATTATAACTTCCAGTCTTAACAACGACAATAATAATAATTATAATGAAGGGAACGTGGTTTCGAAACCCTTATAAAGTGCACGCCCCTTTCCAAATATTCTAATCAGGAATTAAGCGACGACAGGATTAAATGCCTTTAACAATGCGAATTCAACAATTGTCAAGTGAAACCCCCAGTCTGTGATTTACATAGGCCGAATAAGGAATGTTTTGATAGAGAGGCATAAATAAAATCCTAAATACAAGGACAATAATGAGATACATGTCGGTGAATTNTGCCTTATATATTCCAGTGAAAATATCCTCGGAATCAAGAAGGATAATATATTATAGGGTTCTTATTTACAACCATATATTCTTATGATTGTGTGATCTTCAAACAGAAACCAACTTCCCACTCTTGTCTCTTTGCTCAACTATAGCATCTTCTTGAATTCAGGGAACATTCTCGGAGGTGGAGTACTATGCAACAATGAATAAAATGAGCTCATAAAATTATTTACAAATTTGATAAACCCTTTGTTTTGATATTTCCTCCTTATTTCTATAGTCCAATGAATTACTATTCTATGTGTCCCAGAGTCATTCATTGATTGGATTCCCAAGTTCTCAAAATGTGACACATTATTTAATAAGATTAGCTAAGCTAAATAAGCATGATATATGAATGTCTTGGAACCATAGAAAATTTTAGGGGTTATATATCGTCCATGGGCTATTTTTCCATGCTTTTTTCCAAAAAATGATTAGCTCAAATTTTATAAGAGATATTTTTTTACCTCAGAAATAGCCCAAATTTTATAAAAAATCTTTAGAAATTTGAATGTTTTTACAAAAATATCGTTAAACGTGTTATAGTTTGCATATCAAGGACTAGTAATATTCACCAAGGTTTCTACAATTTGAGATAAATTTTCATCCTTAAAATCATCTATGCTTGGCACTATAGAAATTAGACAATTGAAAATGCATGATTTTTGCCAAGAATTAAAAATAATCCAATTTAACATACATTATATCACTGGGAGAACACAATATAATAATCAATACTAAAATGGTCTATTCTACTATTCTATCATGCTCATAACCCAATATTTGGCATATCATGGTAATGACATGCTGTAATGTTCCCTCTTCGTAGCGAGTACAATGTAAGCAATTACGACGTAATAACATACATTTTTTTTATTATAAATTACGATAATGATATAAAGAATGATATAAAGGATGAATGGATAACAAATATGTATTCTATCTAAATCTGTTAACATCACTATCATTGTAATAAACTATAACAAGTCAACCATGCAGTATTACAAGAAGTAGAGCATGTAGACATAATAACATCAGATCATACATAATAACAAGAAGTAGAATAAATTGGCGAGTGTCTAGGGTGCAAGGAGAGTTCGCCACTAAACCACGGGTGAAGTAGAAAATAGTCAACTCAACAAAAATTATTAACTAAGGGAAGCAATTATAACTTCCAGTCTTAACAACGACAATAATAATAATTATAATGAAGGGAACGTGGTTTCGAAACCCTTATAAAGTGCACGCCCCTTTCCAAATATTCTAATCAGGAATTAAGCGACGACAGGATTAAATGCCTTTAACAATGCGAATTCAACAATTGTCAAGTGAAACCCCCAGTCTGTGATTTACATAGGCCGAATAAGGAATGTTTTGATAGAGAGGCATAAATAAAATCCTAAATACAAGGACAATAATGAGATACATGTCGGTGAATTACTACATTTAAAAAAATTAATTAAAGAATGGATTGTGTTCTAAATCAATAATACATCCAAGCACTGACGTCTTGGGAATAATCATTAAAGGATTTAATTCAACAGTTTTCATCGACGTCGCAATTCCAAATGATGTATTAACAACAGTCCACAAGGCGAAAAGCATATGCAGTTAACTAACTTAGCTTTTACGAATTTAACGATTTTGTCATGAATTAAATATACACAAATACCATCTTCATTTCAACCTTTTCGTAAACCATAATCAATAATATAAGTGTATATTATGAAAGAGAACATCCATAGTCATGCTTCCCTTTAACATCCTAGAATAACAATTAATCCTTAAATTACAATAAAACTAAGTAAATAAATACCATGACCAAGGGTAATTTTTATTGTTAAATCTTCAACCGAAACTTGCGCAACAACCGTCCACTCTTGCCTGTTAATCGAAAGACTTTATTGGTGCCTCCCAACCAATGGTAGGGTTACTGATCCATGGGATCAAATTTTGCTCAAAAATTCAAAGTGCTTGGAATCGCTTCAAATTGAACGAGAGCGTAGGCCTCGTCGTTACGAACCCAACACAACTTGTTTGGGTTCAAACGGACGTCAGGAGCGAGATATATCGCGTTCTGTTCAAAATGACAAACAGACAAAAAAAAGGGACGCTGACTGTACTATCCGTACAGTCCGTACGGATGCTGACGTGGCAGTGCGTATGACACGTGGAAGAGTTGAGTGATAGACAATTGGCAGATGTGGATGAAAGACATTGCAACACGTGGCAGTATTTGGTTGGTTGTACGGTGCCACGTGGCCCAGTGATGGGCTGCCACATGGCACCTTGTTATTGGTTGGTTGCATAAAAATATTTGGAGTCCACCGAATTCGACCCTGTGACCTCCACCCACATGCATAGCCTTTGCAAAGTCCGCACTACCAATGCCCCACTATATTGGTTCTTACTATGTAATAGTTTTCAAATTATATGAATTTGCATATGTGGATAGTTGGGGGCGATCAGGCTAGGGCTTAGCCCCAGCTCCCAATCGCATATTGCATTAACATATGACCCATTGCTATACCAATTCGCGCGCACATCCGGATTGCATTTTGATTTGGTTTTGAATGTGGTTTAAACAGTTTTTACAACCAACAACTCGCCACTTGTCCCTTTTCTATTAGCCTTTGGGACGGAGCCCCGTTTGCACTTACGCGCGGTCATATGGGTCACATGACCATAGCCTTGGCGGTTAGGGGCTAGGTGCGCCAGTAATCGTCCTACGATTCACATCGTTTGTGCGGTTGCACCTAGTGCTGAGTTTTAACGCTTAAATATGTGTGGGGGCTAGGTTGAGTCAACAAGAGTGCAATTTGTCGATGCAGAGACAACAAGTTTGAAAGGGGACTTCCAGGAAGCCTATCTTCTTCAATTTTTGGCCAAACGAGGTACCAAAAAATCCTAGCTAGGGGTTTTTGGACGTTTTGGATCCATTGGAGCCATCTATTTGGCATTTTGAGCATTCTAAAGCACATATTTGAGCACTTTTAGCAAATAATACAAAATATCCATTGGAAGCTGGACCAAGAGATGTATCCCAAGAGGGGTGAACTCCTTTATCATTTGTTGTGTTATTTGTTTTATGTTCACTATTTATTGCTGCTGTTTATATGCATATTGAATGAGTAATTTATATAAAGTTGTGTTGCAAAGTTGATCCATTTGCATTTTAACACATAAAATAAAACTTGCAAATATTTTCAAGAATACAAGTCTTCTTCATTTTTAGATCAATTACTCTTCTTCTCCCTTAGCCCCTCAAGCTGCAAAGTGGCCACACACAAAAACCAGAAATCAATAGAACCCAAAATTTGTCTCTCAAGAAAGGGCTTCCACTCTTTGTCAAGTTTTGTAATCTCAAGTCTCACAAGTAAAACTTAGTCAAGAAAAATGTTGGCAGCATAACAATACTAACCCAAAGTGAGCCCCTTTCCCTTTCTCTCCATTTCTTTTATAGAAGAATTCCCAATGACACATGTCCTCATGCACAAATAATTAATTTTTAATAATTTAATTAAAGGATTATCCACCTGCTACATGTGTCACACTCTCCTCAAGTTGCACAAGTAATTTCTCTTTTTATTTTATTTAAAATCATTTTTCCCTCACATTCCCCAATGTGTTCATATTTTTCCTCTTAGTTGTTTCTTAGTTCCCCAATCCCTGATTTATTTTGTGTCCCTTAACTAGATTTTAGTTTGAGTTGGATTATGAGTCTTCTTTTAGTTACGATTAGTGGTATTTTGACTCAAGATGCTACTATATATGAACCACCTATTCTCTCATGTTTTAATTCCTTCTTATTTAAAATTCCTTTAATTATTTTCATGCACACATGTGCATTTACCTAACTTTTATTTTTATTTCCTATGTTACTTGCTTAATAGTCTAATTCCCTTTTGATGTTTTACCTAAACAAACCTCTTTAAACTTAGACTCTTTGTTATTTTATTGTTGATAAATTAATAATCAATTGAATTCTCTTTCTAACAAAGTATAATTATTTTATTTTTTATTTTCTAAGCCTTCTAGATTTTTATTGCTAACATTTGATTATGCGATATACCCTTTAAGATGCATCTTCGTGCTTCAAGGGTGCCGCTTTCCTTTGACTAGTTTTGGAAGTTTGTCCGAGACTTGGAGTCAACACTCCACTTGATCAACCTTGTGAGAGACTAAGGGATTTTAAGGAATAAGGATTTCTCCTTATTGCACGCCCCTTAGAATTCCTCATGAGAAACTGTCTCAGTCTACCCTCACGACATCATGAACCTCTCGAACTAGGTAATTGTTAACCTACAACTCAAGTCATGGTAGGAGTGCCAGTAGACTGTGACAGATACATTGCCACACCTCTCCCTCAACTACTTGGTTTATGTACATGATCCATTTACTCCTTATGTGAGTCAGATTAGTAAGTGTTGTCAAGCCTGCATCCACTGACAAGAACATTGACAATAATCCATATACATAACATCCATACTGAAATCATCATATATACATGTACATCAATACTCAAAACTCAAACCAAATACAAGTGCACTACCTGACTCAATCCAGAGTCCAAGGAAGTTTGTTGATGCCATCAACCTGTCATGTATCATGCACACTCAAGGAAACTCATCAATAATACCTGTCAATAAATATATACATATAGAATTAACATATAATCACAATGACATCATAATATAACTCATAAGCAAAGAATAATCATAATGTATCATAACCAAATCACTTACTCGCAAGTGTCCTCAAAGAATAAGTTAGTATAAATGTGCTCAGTGGAATTGGATGTTATATACACCCTCTCTTGTTTTAAATTTCGTCCTGAATTTTGTGCAATGTCAATAATGGTAGAAATAATGTATCTGACACAGATCTACATATCTAATCTATCAAACAAATAAGGAAATTATTGACGCATCTCATATACGTCCTCCCAACTATCCGAGTGTGGACTATAATTGTCCTACTGAACCTTGACATGATCGGTTATTCGGCGTCATAGCTATTGAGTGCGATGGTCTAGAATATGGATTGGCTCCACCATGAGAGAACCATCCTCCGACACCTACAAAGAACTCAAGTCAATAACATGTGACTAATTTGAAATATAAAGTCACAAAACAAATAGATGAAACACATCATGCATACACCTCAAAGAATCAAGCAAGGCTAGTCAGTAAGAAATGGGTCATTTCTTTTCCACAACTTCAAAATGTACCACAAACATAGGAGAGAGTTTAGCACCCTTTCCAAACTTGATCGAACTCTTATGCGGATTCACCTGCAAGAAAACTCTGTCACCAACCTCATAATTGTGGTCAATGTGATGCACATCAACATAACTCTTATGCCGATCTTGCGCTTCTTTAATCATTTTTATTATCTTTCACATATGTTCTTCTATTTATTGGATCACTTCTGGTCCCACTATGACCCCATCCTCTAGTCGATCTCAACTCAGAGGTGTCTGACATAGTCATCCATAAAGAAACTCAAACAGTGTCATCTTTATCAAACTTTGATCATTGTTGTTGTACATGAATTCTATCAATGGTAAGAATTATTCCCAGCGTTTTTGTTGATCCATTACATACATATGCAAAATATCCTCTAAAATATTATTCGTCCTTTTAGTTTGATCATCTGTCTCGGGGTGATATGTTGTTCTCAAATTCAATTGTTTTCCCAAAGCCTCTTGGAAACTAGTCCAAAATCGTCCAGTAAATACCGATCCTCGATCGGATATGATCTTTCTTGGTACATTGTGTAACCTCACAATCTCGCTTACAAAAAATCTAGCTATGTCTAATGCCTGATACGTCGTATGCACTGGAATATAGTGTGCACTCTTTGTCAGAGTGTCTACGACTACAAAAATTGAATCGTGTCTCCTTGTTGTTAGTGGAAATCCAACAATAAAATCCATCGAAATAACTTCCCATTTAGATTCAAGAATTGCATGTGGCTGTAACAATTCTATTGGATTTCTATGCTTAGCCTTCACTTGCTGACAATCTAGACATATCATCGTGTAATTAACTATATCCACTTTCATTCCTTTCTAGAAGAATAAAGGTTTAAGGTTTGCCTTCATCTTTGTGACTCCAAGATGAGCCATATATACTGCTTGATGAGCTTCCCTCAAAATGAAATTTCTCAATTCATCGTTAGGTGGTACATAATATGTTGTTATACCTTAACAATCCTTCGCTATCAAATGAATAACTATCATACCTTAGTACCATAATGGTATCTTGTCTAATTTTATCCTTGACTTCTTTGTACCAATCATCGTCTATTTATAAAGTTAGAATATTTTCTCGAAAAAATATCTTAAGAGGTATTACTGAGAATATGTGTGGTCTCTGACTTAACGTATCTGCCACTTTGTTCACCGTTCCTTTAATGTAAGTAATCTCAAAGTTGTATTCACTAAGCAATTCTAACCAACGCCCTTGTTGCATGTTCAAGACACTCTGAGTAAAAATATGTTGCAATCCACAATGATCTGTCTTTAATTCGAATTTTTTTCCAATCAGATAATGTCTCCAAACTCATAAGGCATATACAATTGCTAATAAATCCAAGTCATGCGTTTCTTAATTCTCTTAATTCCTTCTTAATTTTCTTGAATTGTAAGCAATCACTCGTCCATATTGCATCAATAATCCCCCTAAAACTTACTTGGATGTGTCCATGCATACCAAGAATCCCTTGTTCATATCAGGAACCTTTAGTATCGGTGTTGTCGTTAATAACTTCTTAAGATTTTGAAACAGTTATGTGCATTTCTCTGTCCATACGATTTTTTTATTTTTATTCTGCAATTCTATAATTGGATTTTCTATCTTCGAAAAAACTTCGACGAAACGTCGGTAATAACCTGCTAACCCCATAAAGCTACGCGATATAATAGTGATACCTTCTCCAAATATAATATGTCCCAAATAATGAATATTCATCTAGTAAAATGAACACTTTGACAACTTCCCGTATAACTTGTTTTCTCTTAGAAACTGTAAAACCAATCTCAAGTGTTCATCATTTTATTTTTTCGTCCAAGAATAAATCATTATGTCATCTATGAATGCTTGTACAAACTTTTCCAAGTATTCACAGAATACCCCATTCATCAAACTCATGAATACACCTAGTGTATTCGTCAGTCCAAATGGTAAAACAATAAACTCATAGTGTCTAAATCTCATCTTAAATGCAGTCTTAGGGATATATTCTTCCTTAATCCATAACTGATGATATCCCAATCTCAAGTCAATCTTTGAAAACATCGTTGCTCCTTTCATCTGATCAAACAAATCATCAATCCTTGGCAATGGATAGTGGCTCTTGATCGTAGATTTTTTCAATTGACGACAGTCAATGAAAATCCTCCACGATCCATCCTTCTCTCTAAAAACAAATCACTAGCACACCCCATAGCGACACACTTGGACATATAAGTTCCAAGTCTAACAACTCTTTCAATTGCATTTTCAACTCTTGTAATTCTGGTATCAACATCCAGTATGGTGGCGTTCTTGCAATATGTTTAGGTCCAGGTTTCAGATCTATGGTAAACTCCAATTTTCTTTCTCGCGAAAAACATGGTAATTCCTTAGGAAATACATCGAAAAACTCCAATACTACAAGAATATTTTATAATCCTTCAGTGTCCTTTTCGTTTTAAGCACTAAGATGGCATATAACTTACACCCCTTGTGCATACTTTTCTGTAATTGTAAGGAAGAAATAAAACTCAACGACACTCCTTGGTTTTTTCCTACAATCACTCTACTATGTTCCAAATTATCTATTAAACTTAACCATTTTGTATTGCAGTTAAGTATTGCATCGCGTGATTCTAACTAATCCATTCTGATCATTATATCATAAGATTTCAAGATTGTAACATACAAATTTACACTTGTCACGAAGTCACCTAAGTTAATGTTACAATCCTTCACTTTTCCTCAAACCTTTTGCTTGGCACCAAATGTCATTTGCACATGTCTAAAATCATCTTATTCGACTTCCTTCACCTTAATTATTTTAAGCACAACACTAGATATAAAAATTTCAGTAACTCCTAAATCTATTCAAATGCTAAAATGTTGATCTACGATCATACTTAAGTGTCTCGAGCATGATGGACTAATGCTCGACTTGGCGGTTATTCACCACTACATGAATCTTGTGAAATTATTTCCTTACAATTTTACATAAGCTATATAGATCTATGTGAAAATGATATCTCTTTTCCGTTGTGACATTAAATGAACATATTTCTTCCAATAGCTCTTTTCCTTTTAATGCCATTTTTTTTACATTCAATTCTGTAACATCGATATCATAGTAGACATTCGAAAAGTGGGTGTACATGGTGACTATTCCTCGTAAACATATCAATATGAGAACACATGGTTAATACATTTATAGTCTACTTCTTGGAAGGTAAGTAACATAATTTTGACTCTCTAAGGTTAAGTAACAAAAGTTTGACTCAAAACTTGTTTTGACATAATGTTGCTACATATGGATTAGTGAGTATGATCCAAGTCTTTTTATTTGAATTAACACACCTCGTAAACATATCAATATGAGAACACATGGTTAATACATTTATAGTCTACTTCTTGGAAGGTAAGTAACATAATTTTGACTCTCTAAGGTTAAGTAACAAAAGTTTGACTCAAAACTTGTTTTGACATAATGTTGCTACAT
>SNQJ01S0025304.1:157912-175536 GCA_010110895.2 Picea sitchensis
ATTCCTATATGTTTCTCGCATATATTTTAAATATTGGCCAGTTGCGGTGGTGGCCATGGTCTTATTAAATGTGTATACACCAAAAAGGATTTCGAGATAATCCATCAATTCTTTTTTGAGGTTGGAATTTTGGGAATTCCACCTCTCTCGTATGGTGGGCACAAAAATCAACAACGTCTTCTTCTCCAAGGACCTATAAAAATCGGTATTCCCTACACACAAAATTATTATATGATTATAAATTTAAAAATAATAATTTAGATGATATATATTTGTCTACATAGAGAACATGAAACAATTAAAATTTTAAAAATTACATGGGACTTTAATTTTCTTTAATGGAATCCCTTCCTCGTTGACCATAAATGTTCCCTTAAGGGTCGATGTGTTGGTCACACATATTTCTTTAGGAAAAACAACAATATAGTTGGTCAAATCATCGGCCTCATCTCCTTCACCACCTCTAGAGCCTACTTGTGTGGCCACTTCCTCGGTGCATGTGTTGTGGCTCCCACCTAATGGTGTGGAAGGTGGAGATATGAATAGTTACGTCCTGGAAGCTTTACAAGGGTATGCGTCGAGACCCTGTGGAATCTGTGCAGTACCACTACTACTGACACCATGCATATCGGTGTCAGCAGGATCCAAAAATCTCTATATAAGAAAGAAAACATTTTTTCGTTTAGATAATGTAAAAGTTAAAAATCAAGCTTTCATAATTGATCTTATGACATAAAAATAAAACCACTTGAAATTATGGTTATTTCCTTATATGTCTTAATCCTTGTCATAACTTCTTTGATCCTTTCTTTGACCTTAAAAGTTTGATCTAGAATATCTAACAAGTGAGCTAGTTCCTTGTTTGCTTTATTGATCTTTTTTCTAATTAAAACCATAGGGTCGGGGGATTCATACAAATCCATTTCGTCGAGAGAATCATGATCAACATCATGTCTCGTCGGCTACATATTCAACAAAATAAATGATAATTCATTTATGTAAACAAATAAAATAACTGATCGCCACAGAAATAAAATGCACATTAAATGTAATTCGAGAATTGTTGTTCGTTTACCTATTCTGAGGCCACTTTTGATTTACCACGATCAACCTGTCACATTACAGTAAAATTAGAACCATGATCATTATCATGAGAAATAAATTCAAATATATGAGAAATCCTCCGTCTTTATTGACATCCAAGGAGGAATTTTATTGTTGATAACAAAAATAGGCCACACTGAGTAAACAAACCGAAGCTCTCCAAATGGATTAACACCGTAAAGAACATATGAAAATGATAAAATATAAGATTCATTACTTACAGGTTGGGTAAATTAGTATACGTACTTCCCCCATAATAGCAACATCTTTATCTATTCGATTCAAATTGTAATCAATCAATAACTCTTCCCCTGTAGCTATTGATTTTATTGCTCATACGAAAACACGGTTTCCTTCATGCCCCTCAAATACACAATTGGGTCTCTTATTTGTGGTGGTGGGTCATGTATTGTTTATAAACCATGCAATATTCCCTGTTTCTTTTGGGCTTCCATCAATATAGATAGTTTCTCCTTTATTTTGATCATTGTCTTTTAGCTGTATATAATTTGAAGCCAAGCCATATCTTCACATACTTTTTGTATATTGGACTATTTGTATCCAATATTTGTAGATATAACAGGGTCCGACGTACTCCATCAATTAAGTTAATCCTTTGTAACAAACCTTTATGCCATCCATGGAAAATATCCCAAAACCATGTAATGACAATGGATCAATCTGATATATCCTTTCGTTTACACAAAAATCAATGTTTATTTCAGGAAGATCCTTGGGTACCCGTCGTTTCACTATATGTTTGTACATAAAGGGTACCTCAATGTTGTCTATGCTCTAATTATCATAATAACATGATCCCCTTTCGCAAGAAAAAATTCCATGCGTCTATGGAATTTTCTTCTAATCTTCTCACCTCTGGTTGATCTCCGCCTGTTAGACCTACTAGATGTCTCACTTTCCTTTATTCTACTTGAACTTCCCTCACTCAATGAACGTATATATGACAAATACATGTTTGCTTGTATGTCTTATAACACCATTAATGACATAAACAGTCAGTCAATCAAAATGTAACACTAGTTCATTACTAGTATCTCGTTGGTATCACAGTAAGCTCATAATGATTACCATAGTGTTACTCTTTCAGAATTGTATTATGATCTATTACTATTGGTATACTATATGGGCGTTATAGGGGCATGTTTGGAGTCAAATGACACATGCCAACAAGTGGTGGTAATAGGACATGATGCTAGTTGGAATAACCCGGAACTGATGCCATTAGACATAGACTCAATCATAAGGCCAACTAAGGAGAGAAAACAACACACACTAATTAATCTAGGAGTCAAGCATGCAAAAAAACCAACTTTTTACTACGACTAGACCATCTTTATTTGAAATGATTCATGTAACATATTTCATTGACTTATTGTGATCTTGGTCTCTCTTGGAAGTACTTTCATTGACAACGCCAATGCTCTTTTCTCCTTCAGTTGACCAACCTACTTTAGTGGATTCCTAATGAAGATGGAAGAGGGTGATTCAATCCCAAACAACTTGTTGAAATTGAAAAGGCATCCATGGTCAGTTGTTAACAATTGCTAGAGATGTAGATAAGATAAGATAATCTTATTAATGTCCAACAAATGACCACAAAAGTAGGTCAATGGGACTAAAAGATACATCCAATGTCAATGCAATGTGGGAGTGTAGAAGAAACTCCTAGATAATGTTGAAATCTAGAAAGAAAAATAAAATCCACCTAAGGACTTAAAATCTAGATGTCCAAGAAGAAACCTAGTTTCCTTTTCAATAAGATGCACCAAGAAAAAATGCCTTATCTAAAGAGGTTTTAACAAAAGAGGACATACATCCAATTTAAAAATAAACTCTTAGGATAAATAAAAACTCTATCTGTCAAAATTCCAATCCTTTAAGCTATCAAAGATGTGCCCATATACAAAAAAAGTATCAAGGAACCATGCATCAAGAGACCTATAATGACGAAAAGAGATCCACCCACAATTAATTTTGTAGGGTAGCTTGTTGATATCATGATGCGAGGGAATATTTTCACTCCCAAATAATCTATATCCTATGGAAATGGATCTAAATGTTGTTCAATGAGATCTTGTAAATATCATCTCCATAATTTATATTGATTTGTGAATGGAGGCAAAAAGTTAGGTTTTGTGGCTTGAATAATTTATGTTTTGAATTGAAGGCTAATATTGCATTGGATTGTGATGACCCATATATAGATAGTAAGGCCCCTATTTATTCTAATCTAGTCATCCTTGTAGTAGATTTCTACATAAACATGTACTTAATCCAAAATACCTTGATATATTTAGGGGTCACAATCAATGTAATGACAAGGAGACAATCCTCAATTAAATTTGAGAGAATTATTAAGACACACACCCACTAGAATTTGGTTGATAGACATGTCTATTGTCATCCTTGAAGGAATATTATAAGATGTGATAATCTCAATAGGCTCCCAGGAATATCTAGTAGACTTTATCATGTTGTAACCCAAGAATAAACTCATTAATGGAACTCCCAACATCATTGGAAGACCATGATTAGCCACAGTAGATACTTACATTGGTTATGGAATATGGGACATGAAATATTCTTAAGGATTGTCCCAAAAGAGACTCCCTCTCTATCCTCCTAATAAACACTTTATTGAAACTAAAATACCATTGTGGGTAGGACAAGTTGATGATGAATACGTATTTGGAACTAGTGTCTAGTCTATTATCACTCTTGACAATGCTTTATCATTGAAAGAAATACATAAGGACACATTCCTTTCAAAGTGTATGCAAAATTTGTATCCCAACACTATACAAATTCAGGAATACCTTGACAAAGAGGATGTAAATACCAACCAAACACATAAAAAAAATTTATGCATGATGGAAAGACTTATCTTTCTATTTTTATGTGCTAGAAACATCTAATAATTCCGCTGTAATAAGGATATTATAGTGGGGCAACCAGCTGTATGAGGAAAAGGATCAAATGAGGTTATACCTATTCATTTCTTTGTTGTTTTTATTTCCGGGTTTGAATCATTGTGTCATATCATTTCAATGAAAGGTTTCATTGTGCCTTTGAACTTGGGATAAGATCACTCTTTGTTGCCTAGCATGTGCATAAGTAGAGCACCTTTGTAAGGGCCTCCACTTTGTTAATTTACATCAATTTAATCAAGCATTCATGGTGAGGTCTAGCATGTTGTAACAACACTTTTCACCACTCCCATTAATCTATTTTCAACCCTCATGATTCCTTTCTTGACTCCATTTGCCCAATTTGGATAGCCACTAGTATCAATCCATCACTTTATTTTTTTATGCTACAACTATTGTATTATTGAGAGTTATTTTCAAGGAAAAAAAATAGGTATCTTAGACTACTACCAAAATTTTCCAAATAATATAACAGGTTCATTTAAGAGTAAGTTTATAATACCCCCAAGCGCTATCAAATATCAACAATACTAAAGTGGCAATCTCAAGTTACCTTCACAACTAACCTTAACTCTAATACATGAGTAGTTTGTAGAAAATAATTGGGGGAATTTGGGAGGCCAAATGACATAGCTAACCATTGGTATTGTCCTTGAGGGAAAAATAAATTAGTTTTGGGAATATTGTCCAAGAATGTGCGGAATTGGTAGAAACCACTATTGCAATCAAATTTAGAGTAAACTTGACTCTAAGCAATTCTTTGCATTAGATGATCCTTATGAGGGATGAGATAATGAAAAAGAATGGTGATTTTAATAAGAGATAAATAATATACAATGAGACTCTCATGTCCATATTTCTTCTTTTAATGTTTTCTCACCATAGAGGCAGGCATAGAGTAAAGTGGACTAGCACTTTCTTTTAGTTTGATTTCTAATAGACAAACCATTTTTTATTCCATGTTTTCTATGTGTTTGTAAGGAAGAATATGAATTTTCTCCTAGTCATAGGAATTAGAGAGTGTATCAACGTGTTACTCTTGCATTGATCTATACTAGAATTGTTGAGGATTGAGGCTACAACAATCTATAGAAAACTTAGTGATAACGGGTTTTTTGGAATTGAGAAAATGATTTTATTAGCGATTGGGTGAAAAAGTGAGTCATGGTAAGAAACAGTTCTGGTAGCTTTGGCTTATCAGAGGGGATCATCATGATCTTGGAAAAATGTGAGATACTCAAAGAGAGATGGTTGTTTTGATTGAAAGAGAAGTTTAAATGAAGTTTGGTGAAGAGGAACCACTTCTTTATAAGTGAAGGTTTTGAAGATGATATGGGGAGGAGGGAGTATTAAAAATTTGTAGGAGGGGAGTGAGAAATATATATTAGAGAGAAAAATGTCCATTTATTATAGGGTACTAATAGAATTCAATATGATACTAGTGGTTAAGGAATTTTCAAGGAACGGAGGGTGCAAAATATTTACATATGGCACTTTGATTTTCAAGGACATAATTGTTGTGAGGAGAAATGAATTTTTTCTACTAGGTTGGGGGAGTGGTTAGTTTCTTTGCAACATTGTGGGAAAATTGATATCAAGAAAAAAATGAAAAGTATATGGTTAGCGAGTTTCAAACTGTATAGTACCTAATATGTATACACCATTAGTAATTTTTATAATAGGTAGATCGACATATTTTTGTGATTTAATATTCTCTACCACTAGAGGGTAGGTGGAGGGTACTGTGGAGTTGGATTAATCCAAGAATTCATGAGATACTAATGTGGTAATATAAATGAGTGTAAAAACATGGTGGTGATTAATCTAGTCATTGAAAAAACTAGCATGGATGCTCCTACATTTTTTGGGTCAAAGATTCCCATACTTGTGTCTTCTACAATGTTGGTTGCCTTTATATCTGAGTAAGTATATTAATGAATCTCAAACATTCATCATTGAATTCATGATCATGCTCAACATAATCTCATGAATGTTGATTAGTTGAATCTTCATAGAAGAAATAGATTTTAGAATCTCCGCCATGACATTTTTCATCAAATTCCTTTCCTTCTGCAAAGGAAGCATTCATATTTCCCTACACATTGCTTATGGAATTGGAGTTTAAAGAGTGTTTTCCTTGGTGGCAAGAATATTCTAAAGAATTCCCAACTTTGATTAAAAAAAATCAATGGTGATATTGTTGAAAAAATAGATTAAGAAAAGAGTGTTGAACATATTTTATTTTTCTTTGAACAATGACAACTGGATTTAGTAAAAATACCAAAGGATTTGAAATTTGTTTTTTGTATTTTTGAGACCAATTTTCTTTTGATGCATAAATATATCATAGAAATAAAGAAATTGTTGACAATATTTTTCCACTAGACAAACTGAGTGGTCTTTCCTTGCATGCCATACATGTGGCTACCATTTTCTCCAATGGGAAAACACACTTTTGAGGGAATGAGTGTTTGTAAGGGAAAATTTATGACATCTTAGAGCATATAAGTATCATTCTTAGGTTGTGATATATTTAGTAAAAAATATAGTGTCACGGAAATGCAAATTTATGAAATCTTTGACAAGGATTTCATGCATGTGGCCTTAGTTAGGGATGAACTCGTTGATAAGGGATTGGATTAAGAAATCAATAGAAGTGCAAGTGGATTTGAGTTTAACAATATATTTTATTAACTAGGGATTTAATATACCTATGGAATTACATGTATCATAGGTGACAATGACATCGTCATCCCATGTGAAAGCATCTTGGACATTTATGTGTTGGTCATTCCATTTAGACAATTGTTGGTAG
This sequence comes from Picea sitchensis, assembly GCA_010110895.2. Classification (NCBI taxonomy): domain Eukaryota; kingdom Viridiplantae; phylum Streptophyta; class Pinopsida; order Pinales; family Pinaceae; genus Picea; species Picea sitchensis. The sequence continues at coordinate 164,780 of SNQJ01S0025304.1, forward strand.
TATTGTATATAATCTAGACCATCAAAAGAGGGGTAGAGTAGGAGAAAGGGAATGAGTAGTAATATTGGGACGATGTGTTGCATATAAATGAGTATTGTTAGATGTTTCAACATGAGAGTGTTCTTTGGTGAGATCACTATTCCCATCCATACCAATTGTGGGAATTGATTTTTCTATTAGGGTATGTTTCATTATTTTTGAAATGGAAATATTAGGAGATGAAGACGACATCGATTCAATTAGGCCACTTACAGCTTTCGATTTCATACTCTACTACCTTGTGGGGACTTATTTAATAGAGATAATCATTAATACATTAAATAAAAATATATTATGCTAACTAGCCCTTTGAAAATGTTTGGATGGATTATGTACATGTCATTATTGCAATCTAGCACATGCTAATTAATATACAATTCAAGCATGCAAACAAACCTTCTCACAAAGAAGCGTTAGTTGGTGATGGAATCCAACATCACAATATCGATGTGTGAAGGGGATGAGTTTCGGTGGGTGGGAAAGTTACATTGACAAATTTCTTAACGAACTAATGCCCTGGTGCAAGTTACCTCACCAAGTAGTGGGAAACCCTCCAAGGATTCCGAGTGAGTCTAGCCAACATCAATCCTAGGTACAACACCACCTTTTGTGTGTTGTCACCTTGGGTAGGAAGTCTAAAATATTATGGCCTCTATGGTACCACCTACTATACCAAATCATAATGGGGACAATCGAGAGCGACACCAAGACAAACAAAGTAAGGTTGATTACTCTATTGGCCCCAATGGGACCTTGTGCTTGACCCTTTTGTTAGAAGGGATTCCCAAAGTTAGTGATATAACAACTGGATTTCACTCCCTAATTCAAAGCTTTATGTTTGTTTATCATATTTGGAAATTTATTCTCACAATTCTATTCCAAAGATCTACACCTAAGCTAAGATGGGTTTGAAGAGCCCTAGAAAAGTTGCTAGATAAATTGTAATTGGCGCTTGATTTTAGGATGTTGTTACTCAAAAGAGTGGTCATGAAACTGATGGTGTTTCAACTCGACACTTTAAACCATGCAAGAGGAAAATGAAATGCAAGAATTTCAACTTCGATGAAAACTAGCTATGGGAAGGAGAAAGAAGCTTCATGAAAATAAATAATTTCTTGATTGATTACTATGTGTGCACTGCTAATGAAAAAAAAGTATGAGCTAATTATATAGATAAATGGAAGAAAAATGACCCAAATTTTAAAAATACCATGCAAATGTCATAGTTCACTTAGTACACCTATACAACATTGAATCAAATGTCATCATTTATAACATAGTAAACTTTTATGATTATAGAGACCACCATACAAATTCTCCATAATGTGGTAATGAGATGTGGTCGAGCATGGGAAAACCCATTAGGTTATAAATCAAAATTGTAAATATCTTCCAAATGTGATCTCACACACTAATGAATATGATTGGTACCAAGGTACCGAGTGTGAACCCACATGGTGTGAATAAATGTATTTGCATATTTCATTATGGGCATCATTGTTAGGAGATGTGGTCACAGTTACAATGCTTTCTGATGGATTACCAAAGCCATTTTTTGTTTGCATCTTCTCTTCCAAGGTACATCCATTCATTTTATTTGTAATGGTTTTTATTTCCATATCACTATGATAAAGAAGTCTCTTTTATTTCTTGTATCTTACTACAGTTACAATTGGTGAAGGCAGTGAATAAAAGGAATGAATTAGAATTTTTCATACTTGTTGAATGATTTCCTAAGCTCACTAATTCTACATCCAGAAAGGTTTAAAATTGAAAGGAATCAACCCATAAACCCCTCTACTTGTATATAAAGGGAAATTGGTTTGTGAGGATGTGGACGAGATGATGTATGTCCAAGAGGAAATAACTTTGAATAACGAAGTTTTCTATCTTCTTTTAAATGTTCCCATACCATAGTATTTGGTTATTCCATGTATATTTCCTTCACTTTGGCTTGGGGTTGAAAAGGTCCCAATGTCATATTAATTCATCCACATATTTCTTGGAGGGGTCTCTTATGTAATCTTTAATATAAGAAAGGTCAAGAATTTGATTCTGTAATGCACAAGTGAGACATCTTTCTCCCAATGGTAAAAATTCACTTACATAATTTGGTGATGACAAATATATTATTTTAAAAATTCCAAAATCCATTTTAAGGAAAATATCAAAGATCACATCTTTTTCAAAAACTAGTAAGTGCACATCAAAGTTAGAAGAATTAGAATTAGATTGAACTGGATGAGGCATTCATCCTTGATTTGTTTATTCAATATATATATAAGACAATATGTTTATAATATTGTTTTCCAAGGATAGGCATGGTACTATTTCATTGTGTCATAGGTGCTCGCTATATTTTTGGTGTCAATGTGGTGGGTGCAAGGCTTGGTTGTGGTTGTGAAACAACAAGCACTAGTGGAGGCACAAGAAGGGAAATAGTGCATGCCTATGCTTTACTCTAACATTGGTGTAAGGGTATTCCCAAGGTCCACACCTAGGTACTAAAAGAATACATGCAAGAGAACTAGGTGCAAATAGGGATACAAATGAAGTGTGAGAGTTGATGTAGGTGTGCAGGTGTAGGATCGATTTAGGGTCACGCTGACTTGGTTTGGTGAACCCATGTATGTAGAGAGAATTTTCGAAGGGGTTTTTGAAGGGGTTTCTCTGGAGTTTTGAAAGGGGTTTCTCTGGAGTTTTGAAGGGGTTTTCAAAAGGGTTTTATCTAGTTAAAGAGATTTTCATTTGGTGAGAAGAATTGTGCATGTTTTCCAGTCCCTATGGTTACAAATGTTCAAATTGGCCTCAAGTTGGATGTTCAGATTGGTAGGACAAAATCACTTCACACAAAAGAAAATGTAAGATAAAGGGTAATTCAATTTTATTCCCAATTTGAATTCAAGTGTGCAGAGGTACTCACCATCCTTGCCCTCTCCCTCAGTATTGATGTCTCCTAATCAATTTCATAGAGCCTTTCCCTCTCCTTCAGTCTCGACATTGCCTGATCAATTTCACATATGTCCCTTGACAGTCTCATGCGTAGGTGTAGTTATATCCCTCCCCTTGATCTCGAAATTTCCTGATCTCGACAGTCTCGTGTGTAGGTGCAACTATTTCCCTCCCCTCAGATCTTGAAATTGCTTCATCTCGACGGTCTCGCGTGTAGGTACATTTATCATTAAAATGAATAGTAGAGTGTGAATGGGACCACACAGTTCTCAGTTTGGTTTTGTTATGTATAGTTATGTTATAACATATATCACACGTATGTTACATATATGTTATAACATACATGTGATATATGTTATAACATTATGTTATATATGTTATACATAAGAGGTAGTGGTTTAAAGGTTATAGTTTTTAATAATTTTAACGATTCGAGGTTATAGTTTTTACAAGGGTTAGGGGTTATGTATTAGGTATTATAAGGGTTTAATGTTATAGGGTTCAAGGGTTACAAACATTATGGATTAGGCATTAAATTCAAGCATCATTATAAGTGTTAGGAGTTATACAATTATAAGGGCTTGAGATTTAGAATCTAGAGTTTATGAGGGTTACATGATACACATGTTAGGGGTTGGGTAGGAGTTAGGTGTTAGGAATTATGCCTATTATAGGTTAGGTGTTATAAGAGTTATAAGGGATAATTATTAGCGGTTGGAGTTTATTTTAGTTTTGTGGGTTGTAGAAGTTAGATGTTAAGTGTTATATGGGCCATAGGTTAAATATTTAAGGTTATAGGAGTTGGGGATGTTAGGGATAATAGGGATAAAGGTATATAAGTTTTGTAGGTGTTAGAGTTTGTACAATTATAGGGGTTTGACGTTACAATATTTAATTAGTGATTATAGTAGTTAGTGGTGATATGAGCCATATGGGATACAAAATATAGGGCTTAAGAGTAAATTAGAGGTTATAAGGGATAAGGGTTTCATGTGATAAATGTTATAAGAATCAAGGGTTATGAAGATATTTAAATTAGCTTTTAATGATTAGAAGTTCTAGAGGTTAAATGGGTTAGGATTTATAGGGGATAGTGGTTATAAGTGTTAAGGGGCATGAGTCTATAGATATCTTAAGAATGCTAAGAGTTGATGGTTTTAAGGTTAAAGGTTTTAAGAATTTTGTTTTGTTTGTTTTATTGTTTTATTAAACTTATCTATCTATCTATCTATCTATCTATATATATATATATATATATATATATATATATATATATATATATAGGTATTTTATCTTTGTGGAAATTTTGTGTCTCACATTATAGGTGAATTCTATGTAAGACCACATGAGGAATCGTAACGAAATTGAGGTAGGGAGGCCAAACACAATGTAAGGCGAGTTGGCAAGAGGGGCATGCCCCATAAGAGGAATCGTAGCAAAAATGAGGTAGAGTGCCCAAATGAAATGCAAGGTGATTTGGAAAGAGGTGTTCCCACCCACATGAAAGGCATGAAAAATGGCCACACAAGGGAGCACTAGGAAAGAAGACGAGTCAGATGTCGGATAATGAGCAATTTTGTCTTCAACTTAACCTTTTCAAGATGAACTGGGCAAGGCTGGGCACCCAAACAAAACACAAGGTGAGTTTGCAAGAGGGGCGCCCACATGAGGAGTCGTAACGAAAACAAGGCAGGGTGCCCAAACACAACACAAGGCGAGTTGGCAAGAGGGGCACCCACAAGAGGAAATGTAACAAAAACAAGATAGAGTGCCCAAATTCAACGTAAAGCGAGTTGGAAAGAGGTGTGCCCACCCATATGAAAGGCCCGAAAAGGGCCACACAAGGGAGCACTAGGCAAGAAGACGAGTTGGGTGCCAGATAAGGAGCAATTTTGGCTTCGACTTAACTTTTTCAAGACGGCCTGGACAACGATGGGCGCCTAAATGCAATGCAAGGTGAGTTTGAAAGAGGGGCACCCACATGAGGAATCATAACAAAAACAAGGCGGGGTTCCCAAAGGCAAGGCAAGAGAAGTTGGCAAGAGGGGAACCCATAAGAGGAATCGTAACAAAAAGGAGGCAGAGCGCCCAAATGCAACGTAAGGCGATTTGGAAAGAGGTGTGCTGACCCACATGAAACACACAAAAATGGCCACACAAGGGAGCACTAGGAAAGAAGACAAGTCAGATGTCGGATAAGGAACAATTTTGGCTTCAACTTAACTTTTTCAAGATGTCTGGGCAAGGTTGGGCGCCCACATGAGGAATCACAACGAAAGAAAGTGCAATAAAGCTCTAAGAAAGGTGGGTGTCCTCAATAATAAGCATAAACATAAGTGCAAGAAACATCCATAAGTGGCCATATTCCTTCATGATCTAGGACATAATACCATGAAATATCCTGATCCCAATGTGAGATGTCCCATCAACAAGAAATAAAAGGTATGAAATGTAACATCCAAAGGTGGACATCTCCACAAACTAGAATTTTGAATTAAGTTAAACCTCCAATGATAGAAAGTGTGAGACCTTCAAGAGAAACATCTCATCAAAAAAAGAATGGAAAAGTGCAGAATAGCCTCAAATGGTGGATGTCTTCCTCAAAACAAGTTCCAAACAAGTGGATCCATGAAATAAGGCATCAAATTATATATGAAGAACACATGTGAAATGCCTTCAATGATAAACTAAATCCATAAAGAAATGAGTGACCCCTCATCAATCAATAAATAAGACCATCACTTAACATGTAAATAAGATCATCCCTTAACATGTATGCAAGGAGGGCGAGCGCTCCACATGGGATGATGAGTAATATCCAAATTTCAAATAAACAAGTGTGAAATCATCCCACAAGGCAAGGCAATTCCATGGCAGGATCCTCCACCAAGTAATAGGGCATAAAAATATGTAGAAGAGGGAAATGCTCGACATGAGGGTGTAATACATGTCATAAAAAACCATAATATGTGTATGAATCCTCAACATGATCAAGGGAATTCACCTCATGAACATCACACCATGCTAGACCATATCAACCTAAATGAATGTGAAATCAAGTGATATCAAGGGGAGAATTCCAAGAAAACAAAGATGCCAATACAATATTAGCTTAGCTAAAAATTGCTAGGGTGTTCCATCATGGGAGTCATACATCAAAATGTATCATCAACCATCCAATAATGATCATATAAGGGACTCATTCCTCTTGCCAATTTTGAACATAATCATAATTTCATTCCTCTTGCCAATGCTAATTTCTAGTAGGTTTGATTCCTAACTTGCAACCCCAATGGATGAACCATCAATAAATTGACTTCATTAAATCAAGTGGCTCTATTGTTGATTATCTTGGTTAAAGTGGATTTAACCACTTTGTTTGATTATTTAATTACCAAGTCAAGTTGATGTCACGGTAGCTTCAATTCACCCACCACAAATGTCATGCCCCGACCCTGCATAATGAGTAGTGAATGGGGCCAACATTGAAATTTCTTCAATATGTGCACATATGCATCGAAATTTGACATCGTTAGACTAGACACATGCCTTGACAGTATGGGAGGGTTTCAAGACTCAAGGATGTATGATGTCCCCACATAATATTTGAGATCGTCCACATTTGCATCAATGTTCATCATGCATGTCTCATTGCCAATGTTTGTCATTCCCTTCTATAGAATTGTTGTCGGAACTATCTTGAAATTTGACATGGAATTTCCAATACAACCATCACAAATTTATTCCACCGAACCCGCATAGTGAGCAATGAATGGGGCCAACATTGATATTTTTTCAATCGGTTCCCGTATGCGTCGAAATTTGACATGGTTAGACTAGATAATTTCCTTGAAGGTATGGGAGGGTTTCGATACTTAAGGATGTTTGATGTCCCTGCGTAATAATTAAGGAGGGTTTTATTATTGAATAAACAAGTTGATTTGATGTCGCATAACCTTCAATTCACCAACCACAAATGTCATGCACCGACCCCGGATAGTGAGCAGTGAATGGGGCCAATGTTGAAATTTCTTCAATATGTTCCTGCATGTGTCACAATTTGACATGGTTAGACTAGAAACATGCCTTGACAGTATGGGATGGTTTCAAGACTCAAGGATGTATGATGTCCCCACATAATATTTGAGATCATCCACATTTGCATCAACGTTCATCATGCACGTCTCATTGTCAATGTTTGTCATTCCCTTCTATAGAATTGTTGTCAGAACTATGTTGAAATTTGACATGGAACTTCAAATACACCCATCAGAAATTTATTCCACCGACCCCGCACAGTGAGCAGTGAATGGGGCCAACGTTGAATGTTTTCAATCTTTTCCTGTATGCATTGAAATTTGACATGGTTAGACTAGATAGTTTCCTTGAAGGTATGGGAGGGTTTCGATACTTAAGGATGTTTGATGTCCCCGCATAATATTTGAGATCATCCATGTTGGAATCAAAGTTCAATATAATGGATGTCTCATTGTCATCATTCATCATTTCCATCTATAGAATATTTTTTGAAACTCTCTTGAAATGGCATGGCACTTCCAATACACCCATCACAAATGTCATCTTGCATCGACCTCACACATTGAGCAGTGAACGAGGCCAATGTTGAAATTTCTTCAAACTGTGCATGTATGCATCGAAATTTGACATGGTTAGACTAGACACATGCCTTGATGGTATGGGAGGGTTTCAAGACTCAAGGATGTATGATGTCCCCACATAATATTTGAGATCGTCCATGTTTGCAACAACGTTCATAATGGGAATCTCATTGTCATCATTCGTTGTTTCCATCTGTAGAATATTTGTTGGAACTCTCTTGAAATGTCATGGAACTTCTAATTCACCCACCACAAATGTCATGCATCGACTCCACATAGTGAGCAGTGAATGGGGTCAACATTGAAATTTATTCAATATGTGCCTCTATGCATTGAAATTTGACATGGTTAGACTAGACACATGCCTTGATGGTATGGGATGGTTTCAAGACTCAAGTATCTATGATGTCCCCACATAATATTTGAGATCGTCCACATTTTCATCAACATTCATCGTGTTGCACCTCTCATTGTCATCATTCACCATTCCCTTCCATAGAAATGTTGTCGGAACTATCTTGAAATTTTACATGGAACTTCCAATAAACCCATCATAAATTTTGTCCACTAGACCCACACATTGAGCAATGAATGGGTCCAACGTTGAAATTTTTTTAATCTATTCCCGTAAAATTTTACATGGTTAGACTAGATAGTTTCCTTGAAGGTATGGGAGGTTTTCGATACTTAAGGATGTTTGATGTCCCCACATAATACTTAAGGATGGTTTGATTGTTGAATTACCAAGTCGATTTGAAGTCCCAAAAGCTTCAATTCACCCACCACAAATGTTATGTACCGATCCCACATAGTGAGTAGTGAATGGGGCCAACGTTGAAATTTCTTCAATATGTTCCTGTATGCGTCAAAAATTGATATGGTTAGACTAGACACATGCCTTGATAGTATGGGAGGGTTTCAAGACTCAAGGATGTATGATGTCCCCACATAATATTTGAGATCATCCACATTTGCATCAATGTTCATCATGCACGTCTCATTGTCAATGTTTGGCATTCCCTTCTATATAATTGTTGTCGGAACTATCTTGAAATTTGACATGGAACTTCAAATACACCAGCCATCAAAAATTTCTTCCACCAACCCCGCACAGTGAGCATTGAATGGGGCCAACGTTGAAATGTTTTCAATTTGTGCCTGTATGCATAGAAATTTGACATGGTTAGACTAGATAGTTGCCTTGAAGGTATGGGAGGGTTTCAATACTTAAGGATGTTTGATGTCCCTGCAAAATATTTGAGATCATACATGTTTGCATCAACGTTCAATATAATGGATGTCTCATTGTCATCATTCATAATTGTCATATATAGAATCTTTTTCGGAACTCTCTTGAAATGTCATGGCACTTCTAATACACCCATCACAAATGTCATCTTCCATCGATCTCACATAGTGAGCAGTGAATGGGGCCAACATTGAAATTTCTTCAAACTATGCATGTATGTGTCGAAATTCAACATGGCTAGACTAGACACATGCCTTGATGATATGGGATGGTTTCAAGACTCAAGGATGGATGATGTCCCCACATAATCTTTGAGATCGTCCATGTTTGAAACAACGTTCATAATGGGCATCTCATTGTCATCATTCATTTTTTCCATCTGTAGAATCTTTGTTGGAACTCTCTTGAAATGTCATGGAACTTCCAATTCACCCACCACAAATGTCATGCATCGAACCCACATAGTGAGTAGTGAATGGGGCCAATGTTGAAATTTCTTTAATATGTGTCTGTATGCATCGAAATTTGACATGGTTAGACTAGAAACATGCCTTGATGGTATGGGAGGGTTTCAATAGTCAAGGATGTATGATGTCCCCACATAATATTTGAGATCATCCACATTTGCATCAACGTTCATCATGTTGCACCTCTCATTGTCATCATTCGTCATTCCCTTCTATAGAATTGTTGTCGAAAATATATTGAAATTTGACATCGAAATTCCAATACACCCATCACAAATTTCTTCCACCGAACCTGCACAATGAGCAGTGAATGGGGCCAACGTTGAAAATTTTTCAATCTGTTCCCATATGCGTTGAAATTTGACATGGTTAGACTAGATATTTTCCTTTATGGTATGGGAGGGTTTCAAGACTTAAGGATGTTTGATGTCCCCGCATAATATTTGAGACCATCCATGTTTGCATCAATGTTCAATATAATCGATGTCTCATTGTCATCATTCATTATTTCCATCTATAGAATATTTGTCAGAACTCTCTTGAAATGTCATGGCACTTCCAATACAACCATCACCAATGTCATCTTGCCTCAACCTCGCATAGTGAGCAGTGAATGGGGCCAACGTTGAAATTTCTTCAAACTGTACATGTATGTGTCAAAATTCAACATGGTTAGACTAGAAACATGCCTTGACGGTATGGAAGGGTTTCAAGACTCAAGGATGTCTGATGTCCCGACATAATCTTTGAGATCATCCATGTTTGCATCAACGTTCATAATGGATGTCTCAATGTCATCATTCATCGTTTCCATATGTATAATCTTTGTTGGAACTCTCTTGAAATGTCATGCATCGACCCCACATAATGAGCAACGAATGGGGCCAACGTTGAAATTTATTCAATATGTTCATGTATGCGTCAAAATTTGACATGGTTAGACTAGACACATGCCTTGACCGTATGGGAGGGTTTCAAGACTCAAGGATGTATGATGTCCCCACATAATATTTGAGATCATCCACATTTGCATCAACGTTCATCATGCACGTCTCATTGTCAATGTTTGTCATTCCGTTCTTCAGAATTGTTGTCAGAACTATCTTGAAATTTGACATGGAATAGACTATCCATGTCAAATTTCGGTGCATGTCTAATGTGAATAGAGTATCCATGTCAAATTTCGGTGCATACAGAAACATTTTGAAAAAGTTTCAACGTTGACCCCATTCATAGGTCATTGTTTCCCATCATGTACTCTAGCCCTAGTACAATTTCTTTTAATAGTCGTTTCCTTTAAAATTGGACTGATAAAATTAAAACGAAATGAGGACGATATGAGACAACATATAGAGGTTATGTGAGTGATCTTTGAGTATAAATATGAATGAATGAAATTCTCTTGGTTTCGAGAATAATTTATTCTCTACT
>SNQJ01S0025304.1:185366-196561 GCA_010110895.2 Picea sitchensis
TTCTTTGACGTGCCTTCAAGTAAGAATTATCTCTGGTGCTTAAGGAAGCACATTTCAAAACTTCAAACAGTTGAAAAAATGATGAAATGGCTTCATTGGTTGTTTCCGGTAACTTGAACGCTTCAGTTTCCCAATAATTAGAGTAGGTGTGTGCAATAAGATTGTTGGACAAGCATCGTTTTCATCATTTTTTCATTTTTATTTTTCATTTCATTTAGTTTCAGCTGAAGGTCACAGATCAAAGCAGATTGTAGAGGTTAAAGGTTGAAGAGCATGACTCCACAAGCCCAAAGGATAAGGCACTGAAACTACAAGAGTTCTTAGAGCCTCACAGGGAGGAATTTATCCCCCATGGAGCCTATGTTAGCACAAGATTGGTTTATGCCTCAACATTTCATAAGTGGCGCTACCTAATATTTCACAGAGAGCAGAATCTGCATTTCATTATTCATTTTGGCAAATGAATACAATTGTTATGGGATTTTTATTTGTTTTGGGGAAAATTGAAATTATATTGAGTTATTCCCAATATCCAAGTTCAATCATCAAATCACCCACGTATTTATGCTACGGAATTGCATGTAGAAACACATTCGGGCGCTACCTACAGGCACTGTGTAATATTCTGGCAGAGGCTAAATTGTGCAGAGTTATTCTGCCAGTTTTGAGTCACTAATTTAAAACTTGGGTTATGAGCAATTGAGGATGTATTTTTGAAAAATGTAGGAGGTTTTTGTTCATAACATTCCAAATAAAAAAAACCTCTCTTAGGTTTTCAAAATTTGTTTTGGTTTGATAGATATTGGATATAGAAGTAGGCACTGTGTACTCTGCACAATGGCATTGCGTACTAATTTCCTGTAGCAGTCACGGTTTTCATATTCGCCTTGTTGGGAGGTTGCCACATGTCAAGGAGAGTTTGAATGACTTCTCAATGAGTGGTTAGATGTCAAGGGACACCTACACCTAATATTTATCTCTGGCAAAGGCCTCATGCAATGAGGTGGAGACATTTCATTAATGACTTCCAACAAATTCCTAAAAATCAACAGTTTGTTGGATTTTTGTCTCTTTGACTGTTGTCAAGGCTTAGAATCCAATGGAGGAGATGGGATTAGACCTCCTTAGGTTATTTGGATGCTATTTTATATTTAAAGAGGGAGATATCTCTTGGAGAAAATATGGATGAGCCAAGAGAGGCTAGAGAGAGTAGGAATAGGCAGTTTTTTGTGTGTGTTCATTTGTAAGCCTGTGATCATTTTAGGATTGTAAGCATTACTGCTATTGGAGACTCATGAGAGCTGTGATTTCATATTGTAATTCTTCTTTTATATTTTTTCTTATTTGAATATATTGCATATTTGAGGATCAAAGGCTGTCAATGATTTATGGATCCCTAAGCAGCAGAGGATCTGTTGTATTTTTCCCATCAGTCATTGTTTATATTCAAGTATTTGTTGATTCATTGAATTGAGAGGATCTCTATTTACTGAACATTCTATATTATTTTTTCCTTCTTCATTTCTTCCACCTATCAGCATATAATCTTGTTTTTTGTTAAGTAGCTTGTGTGCCTTCGATGAGTGGGATGTCTATGACTCCATTGCCCATTGGTGTAGCCTATTGATCTGCAGTTTGTTGCCCTCTCTCTTTCTTTATCCATCTTGTTGATCTACCTATTCAAAACCAATGCTATCTTTTACATTCTGATGGGTGTTGAGCTTACACTTTAGCAGTCAAAGTGTGACTTTCAGTGCTAAACACTGTCGAAAAATAGAGGAAATTTCAAAAAAAATTCTCCATATTACCCAATAATGTCACTCTTTCGACGTACTACTAAAATTGTCATTCTTGCGATGAAGTTCGGAAGATGTCGCTCTTGCGACGATTTAAAATTTGCGTCTCTCTTGCAACGTTGGTGAATATTCGTTGCACTTGCGATGTTGTGGACACTAGGTTTTCCCCACCCCAATAGTCACCTAGTATTTGACCAAGTCAACTTTGACTTGGTCAACTATCGTCGGAATTGCGATGTTATAAGATCTATAAATATGTTGAATTTTACGTATGTTGTGACAAGTTTTCTATAATAACGACGATTCAAAAAGGGTATAAGTCGGTCTTCTTGGCAAAGAAAAAACATGTATTTTTTTCAGTATATGTTTGTGGGGAAGAATGTTAGAAAACATTAGAGGTGGGAAAAAAATTAAAGAGGGTGAAAAGGGTGACGGTAAATGTTATTTCCCTTGTAAAAATTGTTGTACTAGACTTCCCAAAAGAGTTTTAATAGAAACAACTAAAAAACATCGTAGAAAATATGGGCACATGGACGGGGGATCAAATGAATATCGTCCCATGGTAATTAGCTATATATATATTCATTATTTGTTTTAATATTTATTGTATTCTCAAACTTTTATATTATTTTATACATGCACTAATTTTTCATGATTGTTTGTAATTATAAAGTTAGATTTTCCCCCTAACTTTATGCACAAAGCACCAAGTAGTAGCAGAAATGATGTTGTACAAGATGAAGAACTTGAAGAAGATAATGAAGATCAAGTTAATGATCCCATGGAAGTAGATGACAATAATAACATAGTTCAAGATGATGGGACAAATCAAATGATCCAAGACTTATTTGGTCATCTGGATGAGGATCATGGGGACAATAGTGATGGTATTTATGATGAACCTCTGATTGAAAAGACAAATAAACAACTTTATAACGGGTCAAGAGAAAATATTCTCTCCATTACATTGCTACCGGTGAACTTAAAGGTTATGAATCATTTTTCGAACACTTGTATGACACAGATCCTAAGGTATGTAATATGTTTCATCACATCTACATAAAGGTTGAATTTTCCCCATTTTTTTAGTGTTAATTAATGTGTAAAATAAAAATGAAATATTTACAATTACTATTCTTTACATTAACTATTTATTTTTTATGTTTTAGATTGTTAGGTGAATTTTTGTTACCCTCGTCAAATATTTTACCTAGAACATATCAAGATTTACATGCCATTATGAAAGACATTGGAATGGCGTATCAAAGTATAGATGCATGTATTGATAATCATATTATATATTATGGACAACATGTGTCGAAAAAAAAAATCCTAGTATGTAGTATCAGTAGATATCGAACCAATCAAGGAACGAAAATGGTCCCTCGAAAGGTTCTCCAGAATATTATCATAATTCCACGTTTGCAGCGACTGTTCAGGTGCCAAAGCATAACACAATTTATGGATTACCATGCATGAAAGGGAATTGAAGATGGTGTTCTTCAAATTCCTGCAAATGGTTATGCATTTAAGGAAATTGTTGCAAAATGGATAGAATTTACAGATGAACCTCGTAATGTTAGGATTTCATTGGCAGCCTCGTAATGAACCTCATAATGTTAAGATTTCATTGTTGATCGATCGGTTTCTCGATATTGGGATGCACTACATTTATACATTGCAAACAATCTTGACTGGATGAAGGTATGGATTGATAGATGTAAAGAACGTCATGGAGGTAGGTTATCATAGAAATAATTGTCTGAATTGGTTATAGAAGCTCATCGTAATGGATATTCGGATGTTACGCAGAGGGAAATAGATTTTGCATATTGTTTGAAAGATTGAAAGGAAAGAAAATTCATCCATTTTATTCAGTTATTTTATATTATATTAATGTGACTATAGGTGTGTTTTTTTCATATTATACTTTTCATGTTATACAAATTTGTTTATTATTAATTGACAATGCATCTTTTACATGTCTATCATATTGCAGTTGAAACACCACAAGGCTATGTGGTGCAATGGTCGTAAATTTTGCATCAAACAATTGGATGAAACCAGAATTTTTTTTGATAGTGGGATAACTACAGTATTCCAGGTCACTAATGTTTCCTCTAGGAGTGATAGATGTTCTCGAGAATATGAAAATAGATACTATGGGTTTTTGAATGATATAATTGAGTGTGACTTTAATTCCTTCAAATTAGTTTTTTTCGATGTTAAATGGTATAGGTTACGAATGCATGGACATGATGAGGAAAGAACCGTTATTCAACATGCCAACAGGTTTCCGATGATTAAAACAACAATTTTTGAAAAAGAAAATGACTACTATGTTTTTATAAGTCAATGTGAACAAGTATTTTACTCAAAGGTTTTGGGTAAGAGGGATTGGTCATTGTTTGTTAGGTATGATCCAAGAGAAAGGCCAATAAAGTATATTATAGATGAAGAAGATGATATTGAAGAAGATGATGATGTAGATCTAGAGAAGGAAGAATATGGGTTGACAGATGAAGAAGAAGAAGAAGATGAATTGGGCATAGGAGACAATGCGCCAGTTCTTGATGATGATATTGATGAAGATATGCTCGAAAATGAAATTTATGATGATGATGATATCATCAATCCTTTCAACATTGTTTTTTAACTGGATGTTGATATATATGTCGAGTTGGATGATCAAGAAGAAGATACAGAGGAAGGATGATACAAATGTTGCATTGGTCGATGAGGTACATAAGTAGATATTTTAATTTGTATGAATTATTCTCTTTGAATATTTTTTTATGTGGGTGTTGGCAGCCATAATATAATTTCTATTGTTTATAAGCTGCCTACACAGGGTCTCTAAATTTGCATTACTCGTCATGACCATTGTCACTAAAACTACATTTGTCACTTGTCGCTTTTTACATATCTTCCTTTCGATTTTTGTTTCCATGATTGTAAGCATGAAAACTCGCAACTAGAATTTACACTTTGTTTCAATTTTTTATTAAAGGAAAACTGTTCATATGGTCTATTATCGAATTGTCATATTTTTGCTATGAACATGATTGTTCTCCTTGTTTATAACTCCTTGGTTCTAAACATGCCTTGGTTACATAAGTGAAAGACCTCCATTCATTAATATTCAATTGATATTAATGGAGTTTTGATTCATAAAACTTTTAATTATTCAATTTTTATTTGATACACTTACCTTTGTAATCAAGCCATGAATGTGTGCACTATGGTTTTCCAAGTGTTCACATCCTCATATGTACCCATGCCAAGGTGTCATATGAAGTACAACATGCCATTACTCTTCTGTATGGTCTCGAGCTTCACGATTTCATTCCCACGCATGGTGATTAACGCCTCTGCCTATCGTTTGAACTGTCATAGCATTGTTTTGTTGAAGCTCGGAGCTATGGATCTGTGGATTTTTATCAAACCCTACCTGTAGGATCTGTGTTGATTCCCTTCTGTTCACCATGGATCCAGTGGTAAGGATCGAGCCCAATGGCATCCAAACCTTGTTATCATATGATAACACCAAGGACAATTTAGAAAGGAATGGTTGGCGCTTGTTTATTGAAAAATTTAAGGGTTTCAATCTGAGAGTTGCCCAAGAGTTCGCATTGGCCTTCGATGATTGCAGAGCAAAGATAGGTGACGTGTAGCTAGAGGCAATTGAATATCTTTTAATCCAATCCATGGGTTTACCAGCTGTCAGGAAAAAATGGTTCAAGAACACAAAAGTTGAAGAGGTCCCCTGGACTTTGATGTTCACCTCACAGAAAATCACTAGTTGCGATCGAGGTATGCCAGTATCATCCTTAAAACCTAGGTGTCATGATCTACTTGCTATTGTGAAACAATTCATTACGTGTGAAGGAAGATTTGGGTTAGTTTTCCTGTATCATCTGCAATTGCTTGAGAGTTTCATTGACTTCCCGTTGAACATGCCCTACTTCCTGCTTAGAAGCCTGTACAATATGGGAAAACGGTTTAAGAGGCAGAGGTCTGATTCGAGTTTATTCCATCATGGTTTAACTAAAATTATCCTTGTGCATCAATTGCAATTACACAACGATTGTTGGGATTCTTTTGTTTTACGTAATGGCTTTGGCAATAGTGAGTTGGGACAAGTTGATAAGCCTGTTGTCATAGAAACCCTTGTGAAACCTACCGCTTATCCTCCACCACTCCTGCCCTGTGATCTTTCCCCTAATATTGAACCCTCAACCTACCCTGATGTTACTCAACCAGAAAATCAACCGGGTCTACACCCAAAGAGTTCCACTAAAACTGTTAAAAAACCCACAGAGAAGAAGCTAAAGGGCAGCGTCGATGTTAATTACAAAAATAAAAGGGCTATTTGCTTGATTTCACGATGTGCTCGAAATAAATTCAAACCCTGTGCAGACACAAAAAACTCAATTGAGGTAAGTGAAGACTCGGATTCAGAAATTGAAAGGTTTTTGGCTGAAGAAGACCCCGTGTCATACGGGCTCTGTCCTGACACACCCTATGACTATGTAAACAACTTGCCTCCATGTCTAAAGGGTAACCCAGAATTCTCGGGCATTCGACTCTGTGATAAACCTACCTTTCACATGGACACTTCTCCAATCCTCAATGATGTCAATGCGAATGCACAGTCTCTACAACCACAGTGTGATGAATGCCGATCCTGGATCAACAGGTATTATACGGATGTGCCTTTGCTACAGTCTTGGCTTAAATATTTAAAAGACCAAGTGGATTTGTTGACAAACGAGAACAATAGACTCCAATCCATAACTCAAGCAAAGGAGAAACGCCTAAAAACTACAGGATCTATCATTTTTAAGAATGTAGAGGCAGCAATAGCAATCGTAAACTCCAAGATTGCTTGATATGTTTTAATCCCATGATTTGAGGTATGATCTTTTTAGATTTTAGTATGATTTCGTCACTCTCAAGTTAGGATATATGATTTGATTGAATAGATTACCTTTCTTTAAAGATTAGTTTGTTTTGTTTGTTGAATAAAATATAATTGTAGTTGTAATTATAACTAGCTACAGAATCGTAAGATTCTGTAGCCAGTTAGAAAAATTCGAATTGCTTGATTTGAAAATTTAAGACATATCTAAAATATTCCCATTTTCATTTGTTTTCAGGAACCCATGATTTCCAAGGAGATATGAAGCACTGTTGACATCTTCTAGCCATATCAAATTTGTGTTTTTTTTTAGTAAATAGATTAGGCTATTGGTATTTTGATATCAAGTAAAATCAGGGAGGTTGCATCCCCCATATTTTTGGAACAGATCTGATATTATCAACAGGAAAATTTTTATTCCTGGAACCTATATAAGCATGTTATTTTGTAAACATGAGATCATATCTGCTTGGGGAAATACTATGGATTTTTCATTTACAGACTTGAATGAAATATAATACTCGTCACAGCTTTGGCTTCTCCGTATTGTGTTTTTATTCAAGTCACATTTATTTCAATTTGTAAATATATTATGATTGCTTTCGCTGTCATGGTTTACTACAAGTTGATAGAATAAAAGTTTATATGTTATCCATGTTTCATGTTCCATATTTAACACACAATAATCATTCGTTCAATTTGAATTAAGAGGTTTATCTCTGATTTCGATCAAACATTTATACGCAAGTTCTCACAACAAAGTTTTTCTTAATGTGGTTGCTTGTTAAATTATGAGATTATTGTGACTACATCTATTATGTGTCTTATAATTCAAAACTCTATCATTTTCGCTTCACATTATTGGAAGCAATTTCAGGATCTGTTGTAGGTTTACCTCGTCAGATAAGGTGATTCGACACTACATAAAGAACAAGATATTGGATGCGGTAACAGGTCAGTTTGTTAGTTTGATTTAATTAGTTTAATGAATACAGAAGTTTCATGTAGTTAAAACATCTTCTACTATATGTTATTTCTGTTTTCAATTAGACAGTTTGATATTCCATTTCTCGAGTATAAATATTATAAGAAAACAAATCAAAAAAGATTAAATAATAGCTTTACTGTTGTTTAAAAAATCAATTTACATTCGATTTTTGGGGATTTAGATTAAAATTCGTATTTTGTATATATTATATCTATCTTAGAATTATAATTATTTGTATGTATGGTACATATGATAAGTAGAGTTATTTTATAAGTATTAGTTAGTTAAACTGTAAATATATATTAGATCTATATATAGTTTTCAGCGATTGTTATTCATTAAGTTATTGCATTTTCTTTAGTTTTGTTTTTCGCTTTCTTTAGGACTTAGATCAGCCAATGGAGCCACTAAACCCGTCGGAGTGGATTAATCCAAACGGCTTGGGTTAATTAGACAACCCCAGACTAGATTCACTCCTCCAGTTGACGAGCGGTCAATTTCGCCCGTCAACAAATGGCGCTAGAAGGAGGGCCTGAAAACTATTAATGGCACGAGGAGGTCGTAAGAATCCTCCCCCACCTACCCTCTCATATAGTAACTAGAAGTCATTCAGACGACAACATTGTCCCTCAAGCAACAACCACATCAAACGACGATCTACGGATCACAGTTGAACCAGTAACTCCAAATCCTACGGGTGGTGACATACAAGAGATTGTTCAGCAATCTCTCATAAGAACGCACAATGACTTAGCCCATATAAGACAACCAAACCGACCTTTGAATCAACCATTAGACTTCTTTGATATCAGACAACAACTTGGAGGTACTGACCTTACCTTAAACCCTACAGATCCAATCCTCATTCCTGTAGCAGGAGGATCTGGTATACCACCATCACCACCTCCTTCATCTCCTTCTTCTTTTGGAGAAGAATCCTCTGACAAAGGCAGTTCCTCATCCCAACCTTCGACACCACCCACACCTATGGCCAACCCGAACAATATTTCCAGACCCTGGCTCAACCAAGATGCAGTAGCCATACCTGGGCCTCAACATCCTTTGCCCAAACACCTAGAGAAATGTCTCCCTAAGTTTGACCCGGACTCCAAATAGATCGTTGATGATCACATCAAAAAGTTTATGTTATGCATTAGACTCCGTAGTGTTGAGCACGAAGACGTAGTCTGTAGATTTTTTCCCTACACCTTTGAAGGCAATGCCTTTACCTGGTACTTTTCCCAACAGCCCCACACCATTGTGTCATGGGATAAATTTGAATCTTGTTTCCTTGAGAAGTTCGGAGACGAAAAGTCTCCTGAAGTTCTAGTTATGGAGCTTTCTAGTCTGAAAATGAAGCCCAAAGAAAAGATCAAAGACTTTAATCAAAGGTTCTTGACACTAAAGAACTGAATCCCCACAGATTCGATGCCTGCCGAGAATCTTATTGTTGCATACTACACGAAAACATTACATCAAAACATAGCCATTTGGATAAAGAGATCCAAGAAATCCGCGTTGTTAGAAGCCTTCGAAGAGGCCAGTCAGATCGAGAAAGACATTCTCAGTTTAAAAGACACTACTAGCAATGAGATAGAGACTAGTTCATCTTCAAAAAAGAAAATCAAAATCCTCCCTAGACCTTCCCAAAACAAAGCTCAACCCGAGAGTTCAGATTGAGAAAACTTACAGAAAGTCATTCAAAAACTGTCCAACCAAGTTATAGATTTGAAAAGGACAGTTGAAGAAGCTTCTTCGAGCAAAGGGCCTTACAAACCCCCTTTTAGGAAGCCTTTTCCTACCAACCGACCTAATTCAAATAATGAAGGCCTGAATCTAGAAAGCCTGCAATTTGCTATTCAAACGATCCTAGAAGCACACGATAACTTGATTCCTCCCAAGATTCCTGAAGAAGTAGCCGAACAAGAGACGATTGAAGAAGATGAATCCTCTTCGAACATTTTCGGACATTTTTCGGATAGCATTTTTCAAGCTAATTTTGAAACAATGCATCCTTATAATACTAGGAGCAAGACAACAAATAAGCCTTCTTCTGAAATTACGATGACTTTGCCTAAAAAAAGTCTAAATTGACTGAAACTAAATAGAATTCAGTAAACCCAAGTTTAGATTATGATTTGATTGAAGATCTAAAAAAGCTTAGGGCTAACATTTATGTTTATGAATTATTAAAATTCCCTTTCCTTCTACAAAAAATGTTGCAGAATATTGCAGAGAACAATCCGAACAGTAACAAAGGTGTTCAAAACAGCCCCAAAATTCCTCAGAAGGCCTCTGCCAAAACTACATCTGAGCCTCATGATAAAAGATACCTTCCTGTAAATAATGTAACAAATGTAGATAAACCAGTTTTAAAGGCTGCAAGTAAAAAGCAACAAACTTCCACTGTTAATACTCGCAGAAATGTCCCTCCTTTTTTGTTAACTTTTGAAATTTTCAATAGGATTGTACATAACTGCATGGTAGATTTAGGTGCGTCATCTAATGTAATGCCTTGGTATGTTTGTCAAAAGATTAATGCCGAAGTTCAACCATCCAACTTGAAAATTATCCAGCTTGATCGAACTAGTGTTAAAGTGATAGGCGAATTAAGAAATGTGCTTATAAGATTGTCGTCTAATCCTAAAGTTCATCAAGTGATTGATATCATTGTTGTAGATATTCCAGAATTTTATGGTTTTTTTTCTAGTAGAGACTGGTCAGAACAATTACACGACTATTTTGCAATGAATTGGTCTCACTTGTGGCTGCCCGAGAATGGAAAGCCCAACAGAATCAAGGTAAATTGTGAACGTTATCTGAAGTTCACGGTGACTGATTTAAATGATCCCAATGAGCCATTCACTCCTTCTGTCGATTCACCCGAAATACAGAGGATGGATACTTATTTCGGTAATTTCATGGCCGAAACTTCTACTATCACTAACCTGGAACAACAATCTGAAATTTTGACATATACACAGCCAACAACTTCCTCTCAGTGGTCACATGCAACCGACGAAAATCAAATATGGTCTTTGTACTTTGATGGGTCAAAATCTAAAGAAGGAGTTGGTGAAGGTTGCGTGCTCATCGACCCAGCAGGTAATAAGACTCTGATTGCTTGCTGGCTAGAATTTGAATGTATCAACAACATGGTCGAATATGAGACACTCATGCAAGGCCTCAGAAAAGCATTAGATCTAAACATTCAAAATTTGACTGTCTTTGGTGATTCGGAAATCGTGGTTAGACAGGTAAAAAGTTCTATCCACTATTTATCTCCGCACCTTAAAAGCTATCAAACTGAGGTATGGAATTTAATGAACAAGTTCTCCGCATTTAACATAAATTCTATTCCTAGATTGAATAATTCGGAAGCTAATTTGTTAGCTAACGTCGCTTCAAAACTTTTTCCTGCAGAAAGCTTATCTCCAAATGCATTTTCCGTCGAACTGTTGTTCAGACCGTCCATCCCAAACAACATCAC
>SNQJ01S0025305.1:33820-49730 GCA_010110895.2 Picea sitchensis
CTACCTTTAAAAGGAGGGGGGGGTCCGGAATCCCATATGCAGCTTCCCGACGGCCACGATCGAGGCGCCCAGATCAACGGCGCTCGTGCAGTCCCGCCTTTCTCATCTGCCCTGTATTTAACCAGGAGTGGGCCCGTCTTCCTTCATGTAATCCCCCTTTCCTCCTTTCCCTTGCTGCCATGTGTCCTCCATCCACCTCCCCTCCTCGGTCCACGTGGTTCTCTCTCTTCTCATTGTCCACCCGCTGTTTGCCACGTGTCCCGTTCCTTTCCACATCAGCCTCTCACCTGAAGGCGAGTTCGTTTCTCCCGTCTTCTTCCCTTCTACCTGATGTCTTCAGCCATGAATCGTCCTTCGTCATCCTTCTCTCATTCCGTCACTCCTTCCACGCCCTTATAACCCGGCACCACCATTCCTGTCTTGCACTCATCCTCCGCGCTGGCCTCCATGCCCATCCCTCAAGCTATTCAGTTATTCCAGGTGGCAGCGCGAGAAGTCTTCCATATCCTGAAATGCTGAGTTGGCCGGTCCATTCTCAATCCCAATAAGCAGTTATTGAAGCGGTTGAGGGTGGTTAGACATCGTCTCTACCATAACGGGGACGTCCTGCATTAAATTAAAGGCACGTCAATTCGCCGATGTAACTGTCAGAAGATCGATCGCGTCTGCCATAAGTTGCACGATTATTCAAAGATTGTGGCTGCAGAGTGTCAGAAGCCATGCAGACGCAAAGCTTTCAATGCATTTTCTTGGTTCCGCTGCTATGGTTGTTTTGAGTATATGTAGGCATTTTTGCCATTTTTGTATCGATCGATGGTAGAGCTAAGCTCCCGACTGTAAAGTTTCAGCGCCATTCTGGTTTCCTGGTTATGCCTCTGTGTTTGAGATTTCTCGGTTTATGACAAACAATTCTCCTTCTTCCATCTTTGTTTCGTCTTGTGCCGGAGAGTTCACAGTTGAATGATTCACGTGGATTGCTACATTTATGTTATGATAAAGGATTTGTCGTGGCATCTTTGTATTCTCTGGTCTTCTGCTTTCGAATATAAAGTGACTTTGTGTTTGAATGCCTTCTACTCCAGTCTGTTACACACCTAATGTCTGTGATAGACCTTTGCACCCTTCTTGCATAAGTCTTCCACCTACTCACCCTTTTACTATGACTCACTGTTTGGAGTTTATCAAGACCTCACCCGTTCATGCATGCCTGGTCTGGTTTCTGAGTTAAGACGATATCGTTCTGAGTTTCCTTCCATTTGATCGCCTTTTAAATAAATCGTGACATTAAACTGATGGGCTTCGGGCTCTGCTCCTGCTAGCAATCCAGGAGTGACCTCTGGCCACCAACACCTGGCAAAGTAGACGAAATCATAGACAAAAGGTTGGGTGGAAATTGCAACTTGGAATCAATCACGCGTGTTGCTAAAATTGCCAATATATGTGTTAAGGCTGAACTGTTTTATAGGCTGAGCGTGAGTGAGGTAGTGGCAGAGCTCATAGAGGCTATCGTACTTGAGGATAATTCTTCTTTTTCAAATTCAGAGCAGATTGGTATCGGATGTGAAGAGTTGCAGGCCAGCCTGGTCCATTTCTAAAGCAATGAGATAAGTTCGTGAATTCTAGATATGGATTAAATGGGGAGAGGGGAAGAAGTCAAATCTAAAGGTCGTGTGTTCCTGTAAAATAATTTTGATGTCCAACTTTGTGCAGTTGTGGATTGCAGTGAACTAAGATTCATACTGTATTTTTTTATTTCTCCATTGATTCAACTTGTGTGTTCTCGCAGTCATGGCTTATTTTTATACCTCTAAGTGGACGTTTACCACACATTAATTGACAGGGTTTTCCATGAGTTTTGCTAGTTGTTTGCGGTTCTTCGTATTTACAATGTTGATATGTTTTGTCTAAATTACAGCGAAAAATACGATAACTTGGATAACTTGGTTAAGATTTTTAAATATTTTAAAGATTGATAGTTTTCAGGTGATTTTTTCAGTTTGATTTTGCTCTAAATTTGGTGAGGAATGGTTGGATCTGTAGATTTGAGTGGTTAAGTTTGTATAATCCAAGTTTCTCAGCGGTTTTTTAGCATGCTGAATCTACTTATGCATTCAGAAATGCAATTTAAACAACAAAAATTAGTGATTTTGTACAGATTTACATGTCTTTCTAAATTGTGTATTTCCTTCCCAAGGACACAACACAAGTGAGGCTAGGCTCACACACACTATATTAATTTGATAAATTGCCCACTGATTTATAGCCTAGAATAGCCTCTAACAATATCATGAGTCTTGGATCTAATCTGAAAACCACTCAAAGACTCAAAAACTAAAATAGAGTACAATAGAAATCAGTTTTAACCATTTCCTAACTATGACATTTCACCATTATTATCCAACACTCTCCCTTAATGGAGAAACAAATTTAATACAATGTCAATACATAACATACCTACCCGTCTTGAGTTAGGCTTACAAACATTACAAAGAACAATTCAAACAAAACCTTAAAATTTGTTTCAACTCCATGTATGAGTGACTTTTTCTCTTCCTCCTTTTCCTCTAAACCCTCTATGCATTTTCAATTTAAGTCTTTCTCTTTTGCTGAAAATTTCATGTTTCAACTTCTTATCCACATACCATTCTATGTTGTTTTCTCTTCACCATTGAGCTTTTGATCATCAATTTGCTGCAACATTAACTCATAGTAAAATTTGATTTCTCTAGGACTCCAATGCATAAGTTTTTTATTAACTTTTTCAGTTTCTTCCTCATCCATGATGTCATCAAAAAATTCAAAATCTTGTTTGTATGTGAATACTACAATGTCTTTTTCTTCTACAACAGCTTCATTGTTTGATACTTCAATACAATACTTGACTTCTTCAACCTCAACTTTTTGTTTCCAAATGTCAAAACTTAGAGACTCAAAACCATTCATTAGAATATTTAAATCAATACAATTTTTGTTCTTTTCATTTTGTTCTCTTGCTATGCAGTTTCTAGTAAATTGTGGCTTTTCAAGCCATTCTTCAAGGAACTTCAAATCTTCTTCATAATCTTTTGGCACTTCATTTGGGTGCTCTTCTTCATTGTTGTCTTCTTTCGGTAGTCCCAACTCTATTGTTGCAGCTTCAAATACTTCATCTCTATTAACCTTTGTTTCAATATTGATGTTGTTTACAATATCATGATCTAGCACATGATTTTCAATTTCCTCTACAACATTCACTATTGATGCATATTCCTCATCATTCATTATTTCAAGCAGGGGTCCTCTTACATTTAGCAAATTATCAATATATAGTATTTCCTGCTTTATCTTCAACCAATCTTCCTTTGACATGTTATCCTCATCATACATTACCTCAATGACAATTTCTTCATTAAAATCATCATTATCCACATGCAACTAACCACACAGTAGGGTTCGACATCTTCTACATGTTCACCATCAACTTAAGAAGTTTCTTCATAAGTAGATGCAATCCTTTCACTATATTTCATTTATAGAATATCCCATAACATTTTTGCATTGTCTATATGACCAAATTCATATAAAATATGAGACAAAATACTTGTATCCAGTGCTGAACTCATAAGATATAAGGCTATTTTATCTTTTCTCTTATCATGGGAATTGACCAAACCATTTTGAACAAATTTCCATAAATCTACTGAACCAAATAATCCTTCCATTTTAAATGTCCAAAGCTTAAATTTTTTATGTGAGAAGAATGGCAGAACTAGCATTAGTCTTTTCAATATTTCAACGATTTCTTCATGTTCTTCATTGATCTAGTCCACTTCTGCATTTTGATCCTCAAGTATGGGTTCTTCAACTGAAATCACATATGAATCTTCTTGTTGATTCTTTCTTCTCATGTGTTTCATCTCTCTCCGAAGCTATTTAATTCTCCTTTGCTTACCCATGAGAGTAGCAAACAACTTCACTCTTTTCTCATCTCACCCACAATTTCTAAGAAGTAAAAATAATTTCTGCAATAGATGTAAGTACCTTCACGCATAACGCATAACGCCTCTTACACAATGCAAGCCTCAAAAGGCGATGGGATGATGCAGATATGAAGAGGTCACAAACTTCAGAAAAAAACAAAACTTTGACTGATTGACACCAAGACGTCTTTTGTGTTAAACATAATGTAACCTCAATAGTCTGATTGTACACTACCAGCTGTACTGGACAGTTGTACTTTCTATTCTTGTCTTTCTTGAGCCTATTTAGCTCAACCTTTTTGCATTGTAACAAGGTTCAGTACTTCTTCATACATTTCAATATACTGTTCTATTATTTTCTCTTTGCATTTCTTTTTACTTCACAATTGATCACTTTGCAACAACGTCCTCTCACAAGTCCGTGGATCAATGTAGATGGATTTCACCTTTGATACCCTTTCATAGCGATGGATAAATATATTGTGCTTTCTCATAGAAATTGACCAACATCACAATGGGACAATATTTATACGGAACAACTCTCAGATGCATTTCTTAGATTGTTTGATTTTAATCGAGGACAATAATCTGAAAAAAAAACTAAATCTGTGCAGATCAATGATCTGAAAAAGGAGATGAACGAGAAATGGCCATCGTTAGCTTTCCTGAGCAGTGATAGTATGAACATCTGGGAACATGAGTGAGAGAAGAACAACACTTGTTCTGAGTCTATTCTCGCCCAACACGATTATTTCACGGTCGCCTTGCGCCTCAAAGACAACGCCAATCTTCTGGGTGCGCTGGACAAGGCATGAATTCGTCAAGATTGGGGGGAATACAGTTTGAGTAGCATCCCTGATGTAATACAAGCAGCTACAAGATACTTAGTGGGAATTGACACAAGATCTGAGAGGCACACGTTCTGGATCTGGAATATGAGGCTGTGATCCCTCCACGCAGAGTAGCCACTGTTCAGAAGGAGAAAGTGCACTGACCAACACACTTTTGATAGCAACGATAGAAGAATATCAACGACAATCAGCGATAGCACTTTACCCCAGATATAGTCGCGATATTAGAAAGGAAGCCGCAGATAAAAAAAATACAGGGAAACACATGTTGTAATTTGCAAGTGCGGAAAACACAAATTACCATAAGACAATCAATACATGAAGACAAAGAACACAGCAATAGCAATTTACATGGTTCACCCAAATGTTGGGCTACGTCCACCAAGCGCAGGTATCGATTATCTTATTATTCAGCTAATGGAGATTACAGTCAGGTCTCACTCCTCTCAGATACTCTCACAGCCTCTACGAGCATACAAATTTATAGCAATGTATATTAGAAACTGACTATTAAATGTAATCTCATCCATATTTTAACTTAGGTGTATTGGTTACAACCAATCCTGGTTTATAGGATCTAGAATCCTATTCACGGATGAGTTGTTGTCACCGTTTCCAACAATCTCCACCTTGACAACAATTAACCTGATACCTTGCTCCTGCTTTTGTTCATCACCTTTTTTGCAAGCCAAGAGAAGCCAAGCACCATTGTAGCTTCTCTAACAGTACTGGTTTTGTGAACATGTCTGCACAGTTCTCTTTTGTATGCACTTTTTCAAGAGAGACTCCACCTTCATCGATGACCTGTCATGCACTTTTTCAGAGAGACTCCACCTTCATCGATGACCTCTCTTACAAAATGGTACTTTGATAGGTATATGTTTTGTTTTACTGTGATAGGCTGGAAACTTAGCCAAGTGAATAGCACTCCAACTATCACAAAGTAACTTTACTATCACAAAGTAACTTTAATTTGTCCTGCATCCTTCCAAACTCACCAAACAAACCTTTTCAACCAACCGCCTTTGGTAAGCATGTGAAGCAAATACATTCTCGCTTCAGAAAGTGGATAAAACAACAATGTTCTCAGAGTTTGACATCCAACTAATAGCTCCACCCGCAAGAGTAAATACATACCATGAACTCGACCTTCTCTTGTCCAAATCAACTACAAAATAAGAATCATCATATCCACAGACTAACTCACAACCACTGCTATAGGTGATACAATAATCACTTGTGCCCCCTCAGATAACGAAGCACCCATTTCATCACGCCTAAATGATCTTTACCTCGATTTGCTATAAAACCTGCCGACAACCCCAACTTCATGTGAAATGTCTATCCTTGTACTAACCATCGCATACCTACATTAGTATATGGTATTTGATACATATATTCATTTTCTTCTTTCGTACTAGGACATAAACTTGAAGAAAGCTTTTAAAATGGGAAGCCAAAGGGACTAAACTAGTTTCACATCGCTCATACCAAACCTCAAAAGTATCTTTCTCAACATACTTTTGCTGTGACAACCAAAGCTTACCATTCCTCCTGTCTCTAAATATCTCCATGCCCAAAATCGGCCACGCTTCCTAGATCTTTCATATCAACGCCCCTAGCCATATGAGCCTTTAACCTATTGATCTCGGTTATGCTTTTGTTTTCTAAAAGCATATTATCAACATACAATACTAAGATAATGAATATGCCATTATTCAATTTCTGAAAATAGACACAATGATCATACTCTAATTCTTGTATAATTTTTACTCACCATGAAAGAGTCAAATTTCTTGTACCATTGTTTGGGAGACTGTCTTAGGCCATACAATGATTTATTGAGCCCGCAAACAAATTTCTTGTTGTGATTCTGAACTAACTCCTTCTGGCTGTTCCATGTAAATTTCCTCATCCAAATCTCCATGTAAGAAAAAACATTTTAACATCTAGTTGCTCAACTCCAAACCAAGTAATGCAACCAATGCTAACAAACTTCAAATTGAAAAAATCTTAACAACTAGTGAAAAAAATCTCATGAAATTCAATACCTTCTTTTCGAGAATACCCTTTGCAACCAACCTTGCTTTGTAACTTTCCACTTTATCATCAACACCTTTCTTCGCTTGTAGACCCACTTGCAACCTTCTACTTTCTTGTCTCTTGGAATTTACCAGTCCTGCCGTAGTATTCTCTAATTCTTTCATTTCATCCTTCATCGCTTCTTCCATTTGTCACTATTTGAACCCTTCATAGCTTCCCGATAGCATGAAGGTTCATCATCATTAGTACTTAAAGAAAACCGATGAAACAAAATCATCAAACCTTCTTGGAGGAACTCTCACCCTGTAGACCTCCTTAGGGTAGTTTGTGGTTCATCCACAATCTGTGGAATGTCATCATCATCCACGCTTTTCTTTTGCAGAACTTCTTCATGAACATCTTCGTGAACTTGTTCATGTTCATTTTCATCCAATGTTGAACTCCGTTTCAAATTGAATCTTTGATACTTGCAATTCTTGCCGCTTCTTTATTTGAACATCTACATTTGATTTGATGAGATGATTCATCAAATATTACATCTTCAATGGTGATCTTGTAAGTGATCCCACAACCTGTACCCCTTAATAACCTCACCATATCCAACAAAGATAAGTCTTTTGATTTTGGATCTAATTTAGAACGTTGATGTTTTGGGATTAGAGCATAGGCATCACAACCAAAAAACTTTAAGATTAGAATACCTCATATGCAAGGACCTCGCCCATACCTCCTCAGACTTTTGCATTCTATTGTTGTTGATGGTGATCGATTCACCGATAACAAGTCAGAAAGGTTAATGCTTTCTTCCCATAGTTCTTGCTTCCAAATTACGCTACTAAGCATAATTCTTTGCCCTTTCTAGAAGAGTCTTGTTCATGCGCTCAACAACTCCATTTTGGTCGAGGAGCATAGGCAAGGGTTTTATGCCTATCGATCCCTAAATTCCTTGCAATAATTTTCAAAATCCATAGATGTGAACTCACCTCCGTTATCTGTTCTTAAACATTTGATGGATCTACCAGTGATTTTTTCCACTAAAGTTCTAAACTTTAAAATCAGAATACATCACTTTAAATATTATATATCCATGTATTCATGGAGAAATCATCTATAAAGTTACAAAAATATGATGATCCTCCAAGAGAAATTTTAGGGGATGGTCCCCAAACATCGAATGAATATATCTAGGATTCCTTCACTGGCGTGTCTTCCGATTTTAAATCTCCTCGCTTCTATTTTGTTTTCCATAAACACGCTAAGTTTTTGCAGAAATTCAACTTTAAAGACTTTAGGGCTAGGAAGTAACTTGCATCGCCATCTTTAATCCTTGTTCGCCATATGACCAATCGTTGATGCCATAGTCAATCGTAATCATCGCCGCTTCAGATATCATTTATGACCGATTCAGCCTCTCCTTCTAACATAAACAAGTTACCAATCTTCTTCGTTTTCATAACCAGTGGGATTCCTTTATAGAATTTCATAACTCCATCTTGAACAATGGTCTTATAGCCTCCGCTGTCTAAAACTCCCAAAGAGAATAGATTCTTCCTAAGATCAGGTAAATGTCTCACATCAGCTAATGCGTTTTAACAGTTCCATCAAAAAATTTAATTCGGATGCTACCAATCGCCACAACTTTAGATGAAATATTATT
Source organism: Picea sitchensis (assembly GCA_010110895.2). Lineage (NCBI taxonomy): Eukaryota > Viridiplantae > Streptophyta > Pinopsida > Pinales > Pinaceae > Picea > Picea sitchensis. The sequence goes on from SNQJ01S0025305.1 coordinate 42,331, forward strand.
ACCCATGTAAACAACTCCATCATCTATAGACTCGTAAGTAATAAACCAATGTCTATGAAAGCACATGTGGTTTGAAGACTAGAATCTAATAGCCAATGTTGATCAAGACGTGAACCAAGATAATTGATAAACTTCATCAACTATACCTGAAACTGTTACTGAACCTGTTTCGGCTTGCATTTGCTTCCTTCTTCTCCTTTTGAGGGTCTTCTTTCGAGGTTTCATATTGTCGCTCTAACAAATTCTTCTTCTTCGTGTGTCCTGATTTCTTTCCATACAAAACCAACACTTGAGCTTGCTCTTTCTTCCTTTTGACTTTGACCGAGAGAAATCCATTTGACCGTGTCCTCTTTCTTTAGGCTTGCCTCTGATCGCTATTGCCTCATATGTAGAGGTTTCTTGATTTGATTTTCCTTGTTTCATATAGTAAAGATCCAACAGTATTATCAAACTCAATAGTTTCTGCTGAACTAAAACTAATAGAGGTAACAAAATGATCCCATGACGCAAAGAACATAATAATGTAATTGCCTTATCTTCGAATTCAAATTCCACACCATGCTATTCAACTCGACTAGAAGAGTATTGAAAGTATTTAGATGATCAAACAACAATTTTCGCACCTTCCTTCATGCACAAACTACACAATTGTCTTTTCAGAAAGATAATGTTTGTCAAAGATTTCGTCATATACAATCTTTCCAACTTTTGACCACAAACCGACCGCTATTCTTCGTAACAATGTTGAACAAGACATCGCCTACCAAACACATGCGTATGGCACTTAGTGCTCTCGCATCAATCTCATCCCAGTATTCATATGTTATGGTCGCGGGTTGTTTCTCTTTTCTGAAAAGCGCCTTAACCACGTCTTGTTGCACTAGCAAATAGTGCATCTTAACCTCCATATCTCGAAATTGTTCTTACCATTAAAATTTTCAATTTCAACTTAACACTCTATATCTTTTTTATTAGAGGAAACATAAAAGAAACAAACACCACCAGTCTTTGTAATATCTAAGACCCCTTTAAAAATATAAAATAATGTTATGTAATTTTCAAAGAAATTACATACATTCACCTTTAAAAAATTTAATAAAAAGTTCATTCCACCTTATTCCTCCACCCTTCATCCTCCATATTATATTTTATTCTCAAATATAATAAACCTTTCTTTAATACTTATCACCAAAAACTTCACGCCTTTCAATAAATAAAAAAGGTATAAAATCTTTAATACTTTTCATACAAATGTTTTATAAAGGAGCGCCTCTTAACTTTTTCTACCCATGGAGGATATAGGTAGTGGCCAAGCAAAACAATGAGACGCGGTAGAAGTCAACTAGTGGGCCGGGCGCTTCCTTTGTCCTAAGGTGAGCTACTGCCCTCACAATGCTCCCCTTTGAAAAACCCAAAGATGATTATCAATTAAGTGCTGGCGCCTCCGACTTGGTATTCAAATGACGACGTACCCCTTAACCCGCTATTTCCATCAAGTGTCTTTGCTGCTACTGATGCCAAAAACGAGAAAGTCAACAATGATTTTAATGCGTCTCTCATTTTTCCAACAAGGCCCTCACCTCCTCGCCGATACCACACTTGTTGTAATTCTGTGCGTAAAATGTAGTTTCACCATAAGACAATCATCACATAGCTGTGACAAAGAACACAACAACAACAATTTACGTGGTTCACCCAATGTTGGGTCAAGGCCCACCAAGCTGTATCGACATCTTTATTATTCACTAATGGAGACATGTCTCAATTCCTCTCAGATACTCTCACGCCCCCATCGCATACAAGTTTATAGCAATGTATATTAGAAATCGACTATTAAATGTAATCTCATCCATATTTTAACTTAGGTGTATTGGTTACAACTAACTGGCTTATAGGATCTAGAATCCTATTCACTGATGAGTTGTTGTCACCATTTCCAACAACACACAAGTGAGACAACAATGTATGTTCACTCGTGCACCACAACTCCACGTAGCACTCCACGCATCCGCTGCGCACCACAGCTCCACGCAACACTCCATGCAACAATAAAGAGTTGAAATCTTGCACAAAATAGAACATCCACACAATAATAGTACTCCACGCAACGATCACAACAATCGACAGCTCCTGCACCAATTGACGTGCCCTCACACCGGTCGACGACTCCTGCACTAGTCGACGCACACTCAACAACGATGGTGTGGCTCTGATACCAAAGTAATGCACGGCAATCAACGAGGCCACAAGAGCACATCATGAGACTACAGTCACACACATTATATTAATTTGATAAATTTCAGATTAATTACGCTGAAAGGCGCACACCTAGCTGACAATTGGCAGATTTAATAGGGTTTAGTGCTTAATAAGTTTTCTATGGACAGATTAAATATGGCTCGAATATTCTTAGTAGTCACACAAAATAAATGGTTGTGATTTCAATCATTAACTCTCTAGCTATTATAAAGACATCACTTATATGTTTACTTTTACATTTACCTAATCATATTTTAAAAAATTACTTTGATAGTTGATTGCCTAAGGATTAACATATAAATTAAAATATTAACAATTTATAAAAAAAAAAAAAAAAAAAAAAAAAAAAAATAATAATAAAATTTAATATATTCTTTAAGGATTCTTTTCATCTTATCAACTTTTCTGCATTGATCAGCCATACTATGTGGCTGCCAAGGCTTTATATACGTACTGAGTGGGGCTTCCATTGTTAAGAACATGTGTTTCCTCTTAAGAGGTCACAGGTTCAAATCCAGAGGGAGGTAGGGTATGTATACCTTCGTAGACTTTACCAGTCAAATCGCTGGGCGGAGGGGGGTCCCTTGTCCCACAAACAAGGGGGTCTCATACACCAATGGCTGGAATATTCTTAGTAGTCACACAAAATAAATGGCTGTGATTTCAATCATTAACTTCCTAGCTATTATAAAGACATCCGTTTATGTGTTTACTTTTTTACATTTATCTAATCATATTTAAAAACTAATACAATGAAGCCCAACCGTTTATTTGTTAATAGATAATAAAATTTAATATATTCTTTTAAGGATTATCTTATCAACCTTTCGGCGTTCACCAACAACTATTTTACTGCTCTGCTAGTATAGGATAGCTTTTAACAATCTCTTGAATTTGTGGATTTAAAAACCACTCAAAAATTAAAATAGAGTATAATAGAAATCCATTTTAACCATTTTCTAACTATTACATTTCACTATTATTATTATTATCCAACATAATTGTACGAAAATAATTTTGAACATATTATTATTATCCAACATAATTGTACGAAAATAATTTTGAACATATGATAATGTATTTAGCCCATGGTTAGAATATTAATAAGATTCAAAGAAATTAAATATAGTAAAAAACTAATACAAATAATTATAATCATTGTATTGAAGATTTCCAAGACAATGATTACCATTAGTATTGTATTGAATTGAAGATTTTGAATTGTTTTCATTACCATTGTAATGAGGATTTTGATAATTATAATCATTGTATTGAAGATTTCCAAGACAATGATTACCATTAGTATTGTATTGAATTGAAGATTTTGAATTGTTTTCATTAACATTGTAATGAAGATTTTGAATTGTATTGATTATATATGAGTAGAATGGTAATTCAATTGAAGATTTTGAATTGTATTTATTACCATTGTATTGAAGATTTTGAATTGTATTGATTATTTTGAATTGTATTGATTATATATGAGTAGAATTCTAATTGAGGACAAAACATTCCATAACTTTTTATCATGTCAAAACTTTAATTTAATTATTTGTGTTTTCATCATTAATAATTATATTTTTTATATTTTTAACTGTATAATTTTAATTTAATTATTTTTGTTTTTATCATTAATAAGTATAACCATTTAGTGATTTAGTGGATTTTTTTTTATAAAAAAACCATTTTCACACTAAATCAAATTTGAAAATTTATATGGAAAATTTTGATAATAAAATTCAACATTAAATTATATAAAAATTAAAAATTAAAAATATATATTATAAAATTTAATACACATTAAAACCATATAATAAATATGAAAATAACATACCAATTGAAAATAAAAATGAAATAAAAAATTCAAATTCAAATGAAAATAAAAATAAAAATAAAATTTATAATAATAATAATAATAATAATAATATACATACTACAATTTCAACTTTAGAGGTGTGGGATGTTTGTCAACCATGGTGACTTAGTTTTCACATTAAGTAACTACCCACTAACTATCTAATGGATCTTATTAAAAAAAGATGTTCTTGTACGTTAATTAACTAACTACTAAGTACCTATTACCTCACATACAGAGGTAACTAGAGGAGATTTTTCTCGTATGATTCTTATCACAAACATTAGTTCCCCACATGATTCTTATAACAAAAACTAGTTCCCCACATGAGATTTGTGGTTCTCCATAGAGAGCTAACCATAGATGATTCCCACATTTTTCTCAGCTCAATCATAGTTGATGATTATGGTGCTTGACATACACGAGGTACATTATTTCATTGCTTCATATTAAGTGTTAACGACTTATGTATTTGTCATGAAAGTAGTGACCATTGGTTGAGTAAGATAAATGATCATGATGCTCTAAATTTATGCCTTTTTCCTTGTTTCACCCCGGTTCTCATCATCATCTTCTAGATAAGTGGCGTCTCTCCTAGGTTGAATTGTACTACTTGGGGGCTTTAAGAGGTGCAACATGTCTATATCCCAATCCATACATAACATTCTCCATCCTTCCTAATGTTTGTTTTCTTTCTCATGAGTTGGTTGTCATATGTCACACAAAAAGGCTCGTGTTTCATAGTCCCATGAGAAGAGCCTCACCCAATAAGAGCTATAAGCTAGAGGTGAAGAACATATCAGAAAAAGAGAAAGAAAAGATAAGTAAAAACCCAAAAAATAAAGCATGAGTAATGCCCACTCGCTATGAGGTCATCACCCCAAGTCCTATGCAATAAAATGCGCATCTAAAAAATAACTAAATGAAGTAAAACAAAAGTAAAAAACCATAAAAGGTTAAATGAATAAAGAAAAAGGAAAAAAAGGGGTGGAAAGACACAATGCCAAGGAAAGGACAACTCAACATACACATCCTCCCTCATACTTCAAAGATATTCATATGGATGAATACCTTAAACAACCTCACATGGATGTGCAATGCAACTCAAGAAGTTACTTGCAAAAACATACTATCTATAACTACACATGCTTCTTCATAGTTTTTCTTAGGGCTCATGAAAATAAGGGTAGTATTTAGGTTGAACAAATTTCCAATAATAAGAATTTTCTAGGGGGCTTTAACTCCAATAATGGATTTACTTATGAGTGGTCTTCAAAATGAGCGAACCTTCCCAAGGTTGAATTAAGGAAGTTTGATGGAATAAAGGTCTTTACCTAGGTGAACCAAATAGAACAATATTTTGAACTCTATAATTTTATGGATGATAAGAAAATGATTCACATAGAAACTTTGAACTTTGAGATAAAACCACTTCAATGGTATCGATGGATAGTTGAAATGAATCCCCCTTCTTATCATTATACTTTGGGTTTATTTACAAGAGATTTAGAAACACAATATGGGAAAGTTTGGGAACATGATTACTTCAGTCAATTGACAAGAATCAAGCACTTAGGTGATATTGAATATTATAATTTAGAATTTTAGGTATCAACCACAAGGGTGGATGACATAAGTGATGACAATTTGTTGGAAGCTTACATGGGTGGATTAAAAGAAGACATTAAATATGAGATTTTCCTAAAACATCCTACAAATATTATGGAAGCTATGTAATTTGTTCATCATATTGAAGCCAAGAATAAGGCTACACACAAGTCTACCATTGAAGCATATGTGGGAAGCATAGATCATTTTGGGGTTTATAAGACAACCATACCTCAATCGACAAGGTTGACACCTCAACAAATGGATGAAAGAAGAGAATAGGGCCTATGTTTCAATTGTGATAGAAAGTACAATAAGGGGCATAAATGCAGTGAGAATAAATTATTCTACATAGACTGTGAAGATGAAGAAGATCAAGAATTGGAACCACCACAATATCTATATATGGAAGAGACTACCTCAATGATATCTTGTCATGCATTGGTTGGCATCAGTACTCCACAAACCCTCAAGATACAAGGATACACCAAAAAGAAAAAACGTAACAATGTTGATTGATTCTGGTAAAATAATAAAATCCAAACTCCACGATTTGAACCACTCAATTTGGAGGTCATATGAGTCTTAGGCGTGCATTTTACAGTAAGAGGATTTTACCCCGCATTTTACAAAAAGTCTAGAATCTTGGTTCAAGGTAGAAGTCCTTAGTCATTTTAAAATGCACTTCGTGTATATATATATATCATCACCCCAAAACTTAGATAACTAAATTTGGATCTCTTTAGAATCATGAGCATGCATTTTCATTAGGTCACTTTCTACTGTTTTGGTCTCTCAATTTACAAGGTAGAATTTGCTCCTTTTACACAACAATCACTTTTACTTGAAAATGAAAGTCTAAATATGTAGACAAGTGTAAAATTATCTTAGACACCCTCAAAAACTTGCACGACTTAAATTACAGGGGTGTTAAGACCCGAGCATGCATTTTAGTGAAGCCCGACGTGCAATTTTGCACAAGGGCATTTCTATACCCAATTCCTAGGGATATCTAAGGAGATGATGACTCGAGACCCTCAGGTTGCATACATGGAGTACCGAGAGATAGATGGATGACAATGTCCACTTTCATAGACAGAGGCCCACCTCACCACCATAAATATCAGATTCATCATGATGGTATCGACCACATCATATTGCTTCCAGAAGACATTGGGTCTTGCTCCATGAGGTACAAGCCAGGTATTATGGTGAGTGTCCTTTCAATATCTGAGGCATTTAAGTATGTTGCATTTAAAGTTGTTTTTGATTATGTAACGTCTGCTTGAAAGTTATGTTCTTTGCCATGTTTCACCTTGGTGGTTGACATTGTTTCCTAGTAAGTGGTCACCCTTAGGGATGGGATTGCTACTAGGAGGTCCCCTTGAAAAGTCATCGTGCCATTCCCAATCATACTTACCACTTTCCACACTTCATCCCTTTGCCTCCTTATCTTTTGATTTTTTTGGGTGTATTAACCCAAGAAGGGATTGTCCCTCATTTCATGGGAAGAAGGGGTTAAAGGCCCAGAGGGAATGTAGCTGGAAAAAGATAAAATTCCAGATATTCACCCAAAGAAGTCTTGAGAACAATGAAATGTTTCTCCTAAAAATTCAAAGACCTACAAAAGCACGCACACACACACACACACACACACACACACACACACACACACACA
>SNQJ01S0025306.1:0-12623 GCA_010110895.2 Picea sitchensis
TGCTTATTTCGATGTGATAATAAATGGTGAAAGATTTTGTCTTCATGATTTATTGTGAGTTGAAATAATTCATTATTACATGCTATTCATATCTCATGTTTCAGATACACTACAGGGTGATCATCGATTCAATTCAAATTATGAGATTTATCTATAATTTTCAGTTGAATGTTTAAATACAAGTTCTTACATAAAGATTTATCTCATTGTAGTTACTGTAAGTCACAATATCACCGTGATTGTCTCCATCAGACGTTTTGTTATCAAAACTCAGTTTCTAGCATATTGTTTCGCATTTATTCGGAGCAATCTTAAGATTCGTTGGAGGCTGTAACTATAGGATTTATCCCATGTGTTATCGCTTGTGATCTATTATATCACTGTAATTATTTTGCGTCTTATTGTTTTATCAATTGAATACACCAATCAATACACAGTTTGGCCTTTGCACCAAACAGTGTTAAGATGCACAACAGATTTATCTCATGGGTGGACTGATGCACGATTTACCCAAACAGCTGGACGCATACTCTTCAAATGATTAATAGGTTAGTTTATTCTTTTATTTCATTTGCTATCTTATTATAGAAGTTTTTATATACAATATAATTTTCGCTACCTATATCTTCCTGTTTGATTAAGTAGTTTAATATTTGATCTTGTGAATGCATATAAACAAGAAAATAAATAAAAAACAAATAATACTTTTTCTTTCTTTATTACTGTCGTTAAAAGAACCATTTTACATTCGATTTTCTATGAGTTTAGATTAAAACTCATTATTTGTATATGTTGTATATATGATAAATAAAATTATTATATAAATATTAATTAGATAAACTGCATATATATATTTAGATGTACATATATATTTCAGCGATTATTATTTAGTAATTTATTGCATTTATTTTAGTTGTTTTTCGCTTCCCTTAGGACTTTAGATTGGCCAACGGAGCCATTAAACCCGTCAGGGTGAGTCAATCCAAATGGCTTGGGTTAATTAGACAACCCCGGACTGGACTCACTCTTCCAGTTGACGAGCGGTCAATTTCGCCTCATTAACAAGCCTTTATCGCATGTACCTTACACGCGGGGATGTGTTATGACAAATCTGCAGTTTGATTTGAAACATCTAGTCGCCATGAATTTAGTGTTCCTTGACACGATTCCTCCTTCTGCCCAATCTGTTGTAAATTCTAGATGTTTTTCACCCATTCTGTCTGTGAAATCATATTCATGCTCTGTCTGTAAATTGTCTTGCAAGCTTGGGTTGATCGAATTCTCCATCTTGGTCGTTCACCGTATCCACCGTGCGCAAGATAAAAATTGGTTGCACCATGAAGACCTTCCAAAACATAAGAAAGGGTGCGCATAGTAGTAGAATTTCCAGGACCAAGCCCCAAAATGATTGGGATTCGTTCTCACTCACAACAGGCACTCCCAAAAATACAAAGGGAGTTTTCTCTTTGCCCACGAAAGCAAAGGTATCACACCGTGCAGAACCTAGTGTAGAAGGATATGAGAATAAAGGAAGGATGGTAGCTGCCCTATCTTCCCAGCAATAAATACCTCGGAGAAGGGGGATACCAAGGAAGAACCAGGAAGTCGGGGGAACCCGAGTCCCAAATGAGCTGCGTGCAAGATCGGTTGCAAATAAATTACTTATTCGCATTGTTCAACTGGAACCTATTGAGGGCACAAGCCGAGAAGGTGGGAGAAGAAAGAGGAGGATGGATTCCATGGAAACCAATGATCAAGAGCGATATCAACAGCTGGAGAAGGAGAAACTAGCTATCACCGAACTCTAATAGGAAAACAGGGAGCTGAGACAACAACTACCAACAAAGACCATTGAAGTGTCACCAACACAAGGCTACGAAGGGAACGTGACTTGGATAAAACGATATCTCAGAGAGGTGCATGATACAATCGTACAGCTACATGAAGAACAGAGGTTGTTAGAGGAAGGGTATGTGAAACACTCCAGAGAATGTGAAGCGACCGAGGAGGAAGCCTGTGCGGCTCTCGCTAGTGAATAGAAGAAACAAGATTAGTTGAATTCGTTCCTGTATCCACAAACAGAAAGCAAGTGTTGACAGTTTTGAAGGAGACATCACCCTAAGACATTTTTCCATTTTGATAATGGCCATAACTGTCTGCAGCCACTTGTCGCGCACATTTTCCCCAACAAATGAGCGCACGACAGAAATAAAAGTCGTTACAACAAACAACGAGACTCTGAAAAACACTTGTCCATCCAGATATCTGATATAAGGAAAGCATTGACACATCACTCCCTCATGATGAGACTTGATCGATAACCAAATCCCCGTGGTGGATTACAAACAGTCAAGATGTAGCAAGATGTATTTGTTGTCTATTTTTGGAAAAGTGTCATGCAAAGAGTTTTGTAACGCAAAACAATCAGTTTCCTATATTTTAGAGATAGTAGTTAGAAGAGCAGGGTAGCCCAAGCGACGTCCTCTCCCATATATTTGATATTTTCAATGTAAGCTAGGTTGGTTGGAAACATTTAGTATAGACAACGTCTATTGAATATAATTTGAGTTCGACTAAAGATTAATGCAAAAGTCATGTAGCTTTAATGAAAAGATTCTAATTGTAGCAGTTGGATGTATTGTTTTCCCTTCCTTTCATATGAACTTCCTGTTTTATTTATTCATATATTTTTTTGTGTAACTCAGAATGAATTTTCGAACCTGTGGATTCACTGCGCAACACCCCTTGTTTGTGCCATTTAGATAAAATGTATTTCCTCTAAAAGTTAACTCTGAATTCATCCTCAGCGGTGCTCCGAGTTTCTTCCTATGTTTTCTATATGCCACACACAATGATTTTAGACTGAAGATTGTTTCTTTCTTAGCGTTTATCCTCTCAAGCTCAGTAACTGGGTCATTTGTTTCTATCGTTTCCTTGAATCGACTCCATAGCCTGAGGCCCTACTATCTTATGCCAATGTAAACAAAACTTATTATCTGATAGTGTTAAATCTAGCCATAACTTTAAATCCATATCCCTCACTGAGACTGTGTCTCTCGAGAGATCCCTCTCCATATCCAAAAGGCTAGTTTTAGGTCTCAAAGTTGGTTGAAAAAGTTACCTCTGTTGTCTTTTTATCAACCGAACAGATTCACAAAGTGCTAACATCCTGGTGCCATTGTCGGGGATGACATTGAATATATTTTCCCTAGGAAAATGACTAACGATGTAGTTTGACCCCTGAGGGTAACAAAGGGACAAACATCTGTACTAGCTCAAACCTTTACCCTAGTGACTCCATTCAAAAAGACCAGTAGCATCAAGTAGCACAGTTCAGGAACCTAGGCTCCAAAGATGATCTATACCAGAGAAAATCCTGAACCAAACCCTACTGAGCCTGTGTACGACCCCGAGAAAATTCTGTGCAGGACTAGAGAGCAAGCGCTAGACCTGTTCTATTACCTGGAAAAAATCCTGTCATTACCCAAAGATGACGCTCAAAGCATTGTCGACCTTGATTTTGACAAATTATTTGAGCAAACCCTGTTCAGGTCTAAGTTGGAAACCAACTTGGATGAGATAGTTTTCGACCAGAAGATATTCCAAGCCATGATATTGAATAATATCCCTCAAATCCCAAGTGATCCTAAATCCATGGCCACCATATTCGCCTCCCTCATTCTACCTGCCCAACTTCATGATTTGCCCCAAAATTACAGTTAGAGGATTAAGCTCTACGATGCTGAAGGGAGTGTTTCAGCCCAGAAGCATCTCGACTGGTTCAACGATTTTTTCAACCAAGAAGAGGTAGACTATGCAGACGTGAAAATGTAGTTGTTCGTGCAGAGTTTTGTGGGGGAGGTGAGGAAGTGGTTCAAATCCTTACGACCAACAATTATTCAATACTTCGATGCCTTTGAAACATCTTTCATCAATATATGGGGAGACAAGAAGAACCCCTTCTAGTTGTTAACACAGTACAATAATATGAAGAAGGCACTTGAGGAGACGGTGAAAGAATTCTCAACCCGCTTCATGAAGGTTTATAACTTGATTCCCACAGAAGTTCAACCACCTCCCACGACTGCACAGTTGCGGTACACCGACTCCTTGGACAACTATTTCACACTGTTGTTGAGAGAAAGAAGATCAAAAAGCCTAGACGCGATAATGAGCAATGCGATCGAAGTCGAGGTAAATATGATGGCGTCCGAGAATATCAGGCAGAGATTCAACAGAGGCGATAAGAAGCCCCAAGGATATGTGCAACCATCAACATCGAGATCCATAGACAAAATTTTTGACTTAATGATGAGAACCATGGAGAAGCTAATGGAGAAAATGTTTGTGGGAAACAGACCCACTTCCCGAGAACAACAAGACCCCCAGCCTAGGAATCAGAACCTCAGGAGGGTTCAAGTTCCTCAGATCATACAGAGGGAATAGAGGGCATGGAGAGATCAAGGAAACCAATAGACAAGGCCTCCATTCCAAAACAACTACGCGGATGAAGACTTCGACTAGATGTTTGAAGAACAAATGCATTGTTGCGATGACAAGAACCCGTGCGTGTTTTTGAAAAAGAGTGAACATGATCGATACATGAGACAAAATGATGATTTTATGCTGGAGATGGATGATGCATGGATTGGGGAAACTGATGATGAGTTTTCATAGGAGATAGAAGAGTTCAGAAAAGGTTATCAAAACGCCATCATGCAGTTTCAGAAAAGATATAACCTCATGAGCAAGGAAGTGTCTATCGAGCCTTAGGAGACGAATCTCATAAGGAAACCTTTGGTGGACACCCCTTCCACAAGCCGACTGAGGCCAAAAAACATGACCAAGGATGCAACAGAGAAGGAAAAGTCAAAGGAAGAGGCCCTGAAGAAAACTCTGGAAGCAAGCCGAGAAGCGGGTGGAAAAGAGGTAGAGAAAGTATGTCCCCCTTTTAAATTTGAGCATGAAATGGATAAAATCAAAATCTTTGTCCCATTCAATGAACTTATCAGAAAGGGCGAGTATCGGGAACTGATTATTAAAATGTTGAAAATGGGAGGGACCCCCAATAGTTTGAATATCCAAGACGATCACCCTGCTATTATGTTTGGTCTACGCGTTGAGGAGACAAGTGATATTGAGGACGTACCTTCATTCTACATCAGTATAAAGGTTCATGAAATGACCCTACATAACGCCATGCTGGATTCTGGCGCATCGTACAACCTCATTCCAAAGGTGATCATGGATGAATTTGGTTTGGATATCACCAGGACCTACAAGGACCTTTTCTCTCTAGATTCAAGGAAATTCAAGTGCTAGGGTCTCATCAAGGAATTGGTCATGTCATTAGCCCAAATTCCTTCGAAGAACATGGTTATGGATGTGGTCATGGTAGACATACCCCCTAAGTTTGGCATGTTTCTGTCCAGATCGTGGGCTACAAAGTTAAAGGGGACCTTGCAAATGGACATGCCATACACCACCATTCCTATCTTTGGCTAGGACAGACAGTTGTACAAATAAGTGTTGTTGAAATACATGGTAAGCAACAAAACACAGCCAAAAAACCACCCCATATACTCCATCAACACTGAGGTTGGTTCTTCTATATTCTACAATGACCTGAGTTTTGAAGAGGAAGATCTGACAACCACCATGATGACCGATGAGGAAACCACGCGGGAAGTAGTAGAGTGCACTAATCCAAAAGAATGCATGGAAATCGAGATATGGAACATGAGTTTCGATGGAATTGTTAGCAAGGAAGGAGTAGGTTTCAGTTTATGGGTAAGCCCCCCTGAAGTGGGCACAAAGATGTGCTCATACAAGCTCGTGTTCGAATACATGAACAACATGGCCAAGTATGAGGCACTAATTCTGTGCATGAAGCTGTTGAAATAATTCGACACAAAGAGGATAACAGTGCATGGAGTCTCTGAACTGGTCCTAAACTAGGTTAAAGGCATATATTAGACAAAGAACCCTAGGATGAGAGCGTACAAAAACCTGGCATTGGACCTCCTCGAGGAATTTTCAGAGTATGACTTATGTGCTATCCCAAGAGAGAAAAATCAGATCACCGATGCGTTGGCCACCTCGACCTTGGTTTTTAAAATTCCCATCTTCCCCCCAAAAATATGAGATTGAAGTCAAACACAGGCCAACAGTGCCTAACAATAACAAATACTGGCAAATGTTTGAGGATGACAAGCAGGTAGAAATATTTATTCATATGAGCGACGAGTTCGCTAAAATAAACATTGATGATGAATGTTGCTGCAACAAAGATGGGAGCGCAGTAATGACGACCCTTTCCAAAACCAAATCGCGGGAAGGGATATAATACAACTGAAAAATAACATCATTCCGAAGGGGTTAGTGCCGCTGGAAAAGATGTTTGACGAAAATGACGTGGCTAAAAATCCCAAGATCACTACAAACGAAGAGGACATGGAAGACTGCAACATCGGGACTGAGGAGAACATGAAAATGATCAAATTATAAAAAACACTCAGTCCAGAGGTCAAGCAAGACTACGTCAAGCTCATGAAGGATTTCCCTGACGTTTTTGCATGGAGCTATGATGATTTGAAGGTGTATGACACTAAAGTGATCCAACATGTTATCCCTCTCAAAAGATCAAAACAATTTCAAACAGAAGTTGAGACGGATAAATCCCCTGCTACTGCAGGTGATCGAAAATGAGGTAAATAAACTTTTCAACGCTAATATTATCGTTTCTTTGCATTTCTCGAAATGGGTAGCTAATTTGGTGCTTGTAAGAAAAAAGAGTGGTGAGATAATACTGTGTAGAATTCTGAAATTTAAACAAAGTTTCCCTCAAGGATCACTACCCTCTTCCTAAAATGGAATATATCCCACGAAAGGTGGTGAGTGTTAAAGTTTATGCTATTATTAGGTTACTTTCAATTTACTAGATAACAATAGCATAGACATGATCACTGAGAGAAACACAATCAAAAGAGTACACAAGCATTTATCCTGGGAAACCCACAAGGGGAATAAAACCCAACAAAACTTCCTTAATATAGATAGCCAATACAATGCCAATATAATGAACCAAACAACATAGAAATTCCTCTTCCAAGGATGCACCTCTCTCTCTCTTCCTTTTTCCGGAAATTGGTAACTGCAGCTTCCTTCAATACTTGCGCACTAGATGAGTGAGCTAAGTGTGTATCTAAATGAGGCATTGGCCTCTCTTATTTATACAATTATGGCATGTGTGGAAGTATCTCTTCATTGGCAGGGCCGACTTCTTCTTATGGGTGGTTATAACCACCTTTAATATATTCTAGGGCAAACTTCTTATTTAGCCTTATTACAATTAGGGTTTGACCAATCCACAAAAGGGGATTTGGTCAATTACAATGCCTGACATTATCAATCCGCAAAAAGGGATTGATCTAATCAATAATAAATATATTTTATCTTTATCCACAAAAGGGGATAAGAATATTCTTTGCAGTTACACAATATTTTAACACTCCCTCTTAACAAGAAGGATATTCTTTATCTTTTGACAGGTAACTAGATGTTGACATCAACTAGGTAGCAACATCTAGTGGATAACATCATCAACTGGGCAACATCATCAACTGGGTAATCATCATTAGCTGGATAACTAGAGGCATCCACTTGGTCATCTGGCATCATGATCATTGAATGGCATATCTATAAATCATTGGAAGTTTTTTTCTCTTTATCTTCGCACAAAAGATACTCTTTCTTTCTTTCGTCTTCACGCATAATACACTTCTTTCTTATCTTCACACATAATATATCTTATCTTCACACAGAAGATGTCTTATCTTCACACATAAGATATTCTATGAGTTTTTCCATTCCTTTTATGTTCTCCTTTCTCTTGTAGTCATCTATCTCACCCATCCAATGGGGAGGACTACTACCATAGCTTCACTCTTAGTCATCTCACATGAACTAGAGAAACTAAGATGCTAGCTTGGGCAAGACTAGACTCCCTTTCCATGATCCACGTAGGATCACGACACAAACCTCAAGAGCCAACTAACCATTCCTCATGGTCAAGGTTTTTGTTCCAGGCTACTCAATCCTTGGCTAGAGGAGAGTATCTGCCCACTACCCCTTGGAGAAATATCCACATTCCTCTCTACGAGGGTGGTCACACCCCTCTCTATGAGGGTATTCTAGCATGTCCCTAGAGTATCCAAAACTCAACACTTGGAAAGAGGCCAACCTTGGCAAATTTCTCATTCCCCTTCTCTACGAAGGTCTCTTCTCTTTCTCCTTCTCTACGAAGGTCTACCTGTGGGATTGCTCATTCCTTCTCTACAAAGGTCTCTTCCTTCTCTATGAAGGTATAGCTATGGGATCCAAAAAAATCTCTTGTGGTCCAAAATATTTCAATGGTATAATACCATGCTACCCATCTGCTGGGCACCATCCATCTACTGGATAGCTTTCATCTTGATCAAAATATATGGGCACCATCCATCTTCTTTTCTGACTGCATCAAATCACAATCCTTCATTTCAAGCTCGAAGACCTAGCTCCCTCTTGCGCCAAGATGATAGCTTCTAATCATCATCCTTGAATTTTTCTTCTGTAATATCCTGGGTGCCTTCTTGAGTTCGAATATTTCTTTCTTTCTGTCTTCATACTGGATCGACCTGCTCTCTCTGCATCTATAAGAATGGTACTGGATCCACCTGTAGTTACCTGCATCTCATCCACTATATCTGAGTATCCATCTTTTTCTTCATCTTGAATATTTTTGTTCTGCATCTTTAGGAGCCTCCTGCTCCTATATAAATACTGGATATTGTCTGATCTTTACTGACTGCCACCATATCATACGTCCTTCTCATGTTGTCTGCAAGTCACAACATAAGTTATTTCTTCCAAGACTTGTAAACTTACTTACACTATGCTTTCTTTGTTACTCTCATGAGTGATCATAGCTAAAATAAATATTTTATCTCTTTCTTCATCCTCTTCTTTGATACTTCCTTCATAAGTCTGCATAGACACTGAAATAAAATGAGGTTAATTAACATTCTCATAAAAACTAAATTGTAATGATAAAGTATTAAAGTAAACAAGATACTGACAATAAACATGAATACTTATCTTTTGTTTTTGTGTGGGGAGGCTCCACGAAATCCACTATTTGTTATCTTTCTTTAGTTAAACTATCTTCAACTTAAAGTACATAATCCTTAATTTCTGCTAAATATTTCTTTGAGGGAGGAGATTCCTCTTCCTCTGCCACATGTGCTTGATACTTTCTTTTCCCTTTTCCTTGAGGACAGTCATAAGAAAAGTGTGCCAACTTTTGACAGTTGTAGCATATGATCTTTGAAACATATTTCTTCTTGTCTGGAACTCTTACAGAGTTTTTTTCTTTACTATTCTTCCTGAATGAATTTCTTTTGTTCTTTTGAGCTGTAAGAGCTTCCTCTTCATCAACAAATAATATCTTTTGTTGGTCTGCAAGTCTAGATTCTTCGTGTGTGCAATCTGCCCATAACTTATCAAACTTGGGTAACTTGCTTCTTGCACATAGTCTTTGTACAAAAGGGATCCAAAATGTTGAAAACCCATTTAGGGTTGTGGTTACAAGTTCTTTGTCACTAATGACATCTCCAATAGTTGCAAGCTGATCTCTGATTTGAGAAACTCTCATAAGATAGGATGTGATAGATTCTGAGTTGTCCATCTTCATATTACGAAGTTGATTTCTTAAGGCAATATTATGGCTATTGTCTTTGCTTTCATATAATCTGTTGAGTGCTTCATACATTTGCCTTGTTGTCTATAGTTCGGATATATGAGGGATCAAGTGATCTTTTACTGAATCTGACATGATTCTCTTTGCTTTCTTTTCATTCTTCTTATGCTTGGTCTTTTTCTCTTCTTCATCTGGTTCTGGTACACCCACTGTAACATGTTCTAGGAGATCATTCTCATATATAATCATCTACAACCTATGCTTCCAAGATATGAATTTTATAGATCCTTCCATCCTGTCTTCTACCCTCATGCTGGTAGCTATTCTTTCTTGTAGAAGAAACCCTAGCCTTCTGAGCTATATAAATAATAAAAAAATAAAATTATTTGTATTTGAAAAATGAACTCACCAAAAGATGCGTTGGATTGAGGCGAGTAGCCTGGTGTGTTTATATTTCAAAAAATCCAATTTTTACCCCTCCAAACTTAGTCTGCAGATTTTTGGACTGGTGCTTCTGGTTTTCTAGTACTTCTGGTTTTCTGGTACTTCTGGTACACTGGTACACTGGTACTTCTAGTTTTCTGGTACTTTATGAAAACTAGGGTTTCACTTTCCGGGAGATCTAGCCACTGAAAAAGTGCACCGAGGATGCCAAAATATT
Source organism: Picea sitchensis (assembly GCA_010110895.2). Taxonomy (NCBI): domain Eukaryota; kingdom Viridiplantae; phylum Streptophyta; class Pinopsida; order Pinales; family Pinaceae; genus Picea; species Picea sitchensis. The sequence continues at coordinate 10,398 of SNQJ01S0025306.1, forward strand.
CCTTGAGGTAGGGCGCACCTTTCTAGATGAATTTGAGGCCGAAAACCTTCTTTAATAAAAAACCCTAATTTTCATGTACGACAACAGTGACATTTTTCTTTTTCCTGTGAAAGATGCTCTCTTCATCTTATCTCTGATACCATGTTAAAGTTTTTGTTATTATTAGGTTACTTTCAATTTACTATATAACAATAGCATAGACAGGATCACTGAGAGAAACACAATCACAGGAGTACACAAGCATTTATCCTGGGAAACCCTCAAAGGGAAGAAAACCCAACAAAAGTTCCTTAATATAGATAGCCAATACAATGCCAAGATAATGAACCAAACAACACATAAATTCCTCTTCCAAGGATGCACCTCTCTCTCTCTTCCTTCTTCTGGCAACTGGTAACTGCAGCTTCCTTCAATACTTGCACACTAGATGAGTGAGCTGAGTGTGTATCTAAATGAGGTGTTGGCCTCTCTTATTTATACAATTCTGGCACATGTGGAAGTGTCTCTTCACTGGCAGGGCCAGATTTTTCTTCTGGGTGGTTATAACCACCTTTAATATATTCTGGGGCCGACTTCTTATTTAGCCTTATTACAATTAGGGTTTGACCAATCTACAAAAGGGGATATGGTCAATTACAATGCCTGACATGATCAATCCACAAAAGGGGATTGATCTAATCAGTAATAAATATATTTTATCTTTATCCACAAATGGAGATAATAATATTCTTTGCAGTTACACAATATTTTAACAATGGGGTCCCAAAAGATGTCCATGTTGGACGGTTGTTCAGGGTATAATCAGATTATGGTCCACTTAGACGACAGAGAAAAAACAACTTTCATAACTCCATGGGGAACGTTCATGTATGCCAAGATGACTTTCGGCCTGATGAACGCTAGTGCCACTTTCTAGAGGGAAATGGACATAGCATTTTCTGATGAAAGGGAAAAGTTAATTATGATCTATCTAGACGACATCACAATATACTTTGCCTCCGATGAACAACACCTCGAGCATCTAAAGAAAGTTTTCCATAAGTGCAGGAATTTTGGTATATCACTAAATCCAAAGAAATCACATTTCAGGGTGGAAGAAGGGAAGTTGTTGGGGCATATTATCTCCAACAAAGGAATTAAGATAGACCCCAATAGGGTTGAAGGAATTTTGAAAAACGATAATTTGCACAGTAAAAAGGAAGTGCAATCCTTCCTGCGGAAAGTAAACTTCTTGAGGAGATTCATCATGAACCTGACAGAGATTATAAAGAATATCATCTGCATGCTCAGAAAGGGAAATGAGATCAAGTGGAACCTGAAAGCCAAGAATTCATATGAATATATCAAGGTGGAATTGACTAGAGCTCATGTGCTAGCCAGTCCAGACTTCACAAAACATTTCATCCTATTTTCATTTTCCCCAGAGCATACGATCGTCGACGTGTTATTGCCAAAAGACGAGAAGATGTAAGGTAGCTAGAGAGGTAGTGGGGGGGCCCAAAGGGCCCATAGTGATAATAGTGGAGGTCATTCAATGTAAGGTGGACTAGGTTTACTATATTATTAAATAAGGCCCACTATGGTGGTTGGATATAATAAATGTAAGATGACTTCTTAGAAGGTTCTACTTCTAGAAGATTCCTCCTCTAGAATGTTCTTAGGTGATGGTAGCACTATATAAAGGGATTCAATAAATGTAATGAGACATGAAGAGAAGTATTGTATTTGGAGTTGAAGCTCAATAGGAGGATGCCCCCTCGAAGAGGCAAGTGAACATGAGAGGATCCCTTCCATAATAAGATCCATTATATGGTGTTGCCCTACCCTAAGGGTTTGATAGTAATAAAGAAGATTTTTCATATTGTTCTTGTATATCTGTTGTGGATATTTGGTATTCAATCTTTGGTTCTTAACAAGTGGTATCAGAGCACTTTCCTTGGGCAGACATTGTGGGCAAATATTTTTTATTTTTGCAGATTTTTTTTTCGGAGCAAAAAAACGAAGGCCGTGACATTCTTGAAGTTTTCGGTATATTATTGTGAAAAATTTGTATAAAAGGGTTGTAGATCTGATTTCCTCTTAGAAAAACACCCAATTTGAAAAAAAAAATTGTCTGAAACGGAGTCCGGGAAGTCAAGATATTGAAGTTTTAAAATCTGCAAATTTTTAGGATTTTTTTCGCGGATGGTGGCGAGAAATTTTTTTTATGTAGCATTTGGAGGCCAA
>SNQJ01S0025306.1:12633-28334 GCA_010110895.2 Picea sitchensis
TGTACCTTGAAAGGCAAGGTGCCTCCAAAGTGGTCGCTTGATGAAGATGCGCTTGATTCTATCGACAGGCATTGAAGGATGTGGGAAAAATTCTCCATCATTTCATCCCTCTGTCGCATGAGAGCTTGCTCAAGCAACAGACTGATAGGATCGTGTGCTCCATCATTTTTCTTTTCTTCCGCCATTGAATATTTCTTGGGTGTGCGAGAGCGATTTTCCTGAAGAGAGATAATCTCGAGACCCAACTTTCTATACTCGGACCTTGTCGAGGACATGCACTGAAAAATGATCAAGAGCAGCCTGCTCTGATACCACTGATCCAGATTATTTTCGGCACAAAATGAGAGCGGAGATATAATAAAGAAATGCACAAAGATATCATAGATATTCAGTAATATAACAGAAATGTATCAAAGATGCAACCATACACATAGATATACAGTAATACACGATTTCTATTAATCAGAGAAATGTACAAAGACTGTAAAAATACAGAGTGAAAGACTCGCTAGAATGGTGGCAGCTTATCTCTGAGAAGAGATGTGACGGCTACTCGCATTCGCAAGAAGATTATTCTAATGAGGCTCTGAAGGCCCTTTTACAATAAACGGGAATGCCAAAAGTCCTAGACATCCAAAAACCTAACCCTAGGAGATGAAGCGCCAAAAGTCATGTGGGCGCCATTTGGGTAAGTGAGTACATCAACTTCCCGGGGTCGTAACTTTTGCATACGATCTCCATTTTAGGAATGTGATAGATCGTTGGAAAGGTATTGCCAATAAGATTCATTTTGGGTGCTCAATCATGCCTTCGACTATCATTGAGAACCACAATCTCAAAAAACCTTCATTTGGACCCTCAAAATGGCCCTGAAAGTTAAAACCTGTTAAAAATAGTAAATTGCCAAAATGGCCAGAAAACTGTTTTGAGCCATTTGGAAAAGGTGGGTGGCCACCGATATCCACCTGGATCATGAGGAAAAATGAAATCACGGAAAATTGGATAATATGTGGACGGGTCCATTTAAAATCGGTGCACATTGCGGAAATAACGCTTATTTTCTGGAAGAACTAAATGGAGAGTGCCTTGGTTGGGGGCCTGTAAATGGCAGGTTCCTCAAACATTATCTGATGAAATAAAATATTCTTAAGTCACATGTCATTGTAAATAGTCATTTTATTTTTTTATCAAGTCAGTATTTCAGCAGAAAATTGAATCCCGAAGTGAAGGCCATGTTTATGCTAAGTCTTTAGAATATCTATCAATAGTTTTAGGTTGCGTTTTGTTTTTTATATTGCACTGTTGAAGATTCGAAATAAGGCCCAATAGTCAGGCACCTGGTCTATTGTTCTTTGCTACCTCGCGGGGAGGATAACATCCCCGTTGGAACCAGCTGTTAGTGCTGCCATTTTCCTTTCAATTAGAGTCAGTTTTTGGTCAAGTTATGCCCCATGTGTCAAAACATGTGAATTCAAGTATGTAATAATGAAGGGGTTGAAGTCAAAAATTGGTCGGTTGTCCCTTGGAAATGGGAAGGGATGTCAGATTTGAAACATGCGTAGATGGTACGGGTATGTTGTTCCCAGAGAGTCAGGTCCTGTTAAAATCTAGCCTCTATGTGCCTTAGGTCGAGTCAAGTAGTTAATGAAAGTTGTGTTGACAAATACTATAACTATTATCAGTTCATAATGAAGGCCAAAGGAATGAAAATCACGGTGTTCGTATCATGTATTCCCTACAACCCTTATCGCATGTACCTTACATGCAAGGAAGTGTTATGGAAAATCTGCAATTTGATTTGAAACATCTAGTCGCCATGAATTCAGTGTTCCTTGGAACGATTCCTCCTTCCACCTGATCTGTTATAAATTCCATATGTGTTGCACCCATTCTGTCTGCGAAATCAGATTCATGCTCTGTCTATAAATTTTCTCGCTAGCTCGGATTGATCGAATTCTCCTTCTTGGGCATTCGCTAGATCCACCGCGCGCAAGATAAATACTAGTTGTGCCATGAAGACCTTCGAAAACATAAGAAAGGATGCGTAGAGTAGCATAATTTCTAGGCTCGAGCCCCAAAACGATTGGGATTCATTCTCTCTCACAACAGGCACTCCCGAAAATCCAAAGGGAGTTTTCTCTTTGCCCATGGAAGCGAAGGTATCACACTGCCCAGAACCTGGAGTAGAAGGACAGGAGAATAAAGGAAGGATGGAAGCTTCCCTGTATTCCCAACAGAAGATACCTCAGAGAAGGGGGATACCAAGGAAGAACTAGGAAGCCGGGGGAACCTGAGTCCCAAACGCGCTGCACGCAAGATCGGTTACAGAGAAATTACTTATGCACGTTGTTCGACTAGAACCTATTGAGGGCACAAGATGAGAAGGTGGAAGTAGAATGAGGAGGATGGATTCCATGGGAACCAATGATCAAGATCCATCTTAGCATCTGGAGCATGTGAAACTAGCTATCACCGAACTCTACCAGGAAAACAAAGAGTTGAGACAAGAACTAGCGACAAAGACCATTGAAGTGTTAGCATCACAAGGTCACGAAGGGAATGTGACGTGGCTAAAAAGACTTCTAAGAGAGGTGCATGATACAATCATACAACTGCGTGAAGCATAGAGGCTGTCAGAAGAAGGGTATGAGAAACACTCCTGAGAATGTGAAGAGACCGAGGAGGAAGCCCGTGCGGCTCTCGCCAGTGAACAAAAGAAGAAAGATTAGTTGAGTTCATTCCTGTATCCACAAACATAAAGAAATTATTGTAAGTTTTGAAGGAGACATCACCCTAAGACATTTTTCCATTTTGATAACGACCATAACTGTCTGCAACCACTTGTCGCACACATTTCCCCCAACAAATGAGCGCACGACAGAAATAAAAGTCGTTACAACAAACAACGAGACTCTGACAAACACTTGTCCATCTAGATATATGATTGAAGGAAAGCATTGACACATCACTCCCTCATGAAGAGACTTGATCGATAACCAAATCCTCATGGCAGATTACAGACAATCAAGATGTAGCCAAATGTATTTGTTGTCTATTTTTGGAAAAGTGTCATGCAAAGAGTTTTGTAACGCAGAACAATTAGTTTCCTAGATTTTAGAGATAGTAGATAGAAGAGAAGGGTAGCCCAAGCGACACCCTCGCCTATATATTTGATCTTTTTAATGTAAGCCAGGTTGGTTGGAAACATTTAGTATAGACAACGTCTATTGAATGTAATTTGAGTTCGATTGAATCTTAGTGCAAAATTCCTGTAGATTTGATGAAAAGATTCTAATTGTAGCAGTTGGATGTATTGTTTTTCCTTCCTTGCATATGTACTTCCTATTTTCTTTATTCATATCTTTTTCTGTCTAACTCAAAATGAATTTTTGAACCTATGGATTTGTTGCGTAGCGCCCCTTGTTCGCGCCATTTAGAAAAAACGTATTTCCTCTAAAATTTAACTCTGAATTCATCCTCAGCGGTGCTCCAAGTTGCTTCTTCTTTTTTCTGTCCACCACACACAATGATTTTATACTGAAGAYTGTTGCTCACTTAGCCTTTATCCTCTCAAGCTCAATCACYGAGTCATTTATTTCTATCGTTTCCTTGAATCGACTCCATAGCTTGAGGTCCTACTATATTACACCATTGAAACCAAAACTTATTATCTGATAGTGTTAAATCTAGCCACAACTTTAAATTCATATCCCGCGCTGAGATTGTGTCTCTCTCGAGAGCCCTCTCCAGATTCGAAAGGCTAGATTCGGGTCTCAAAGTTGGTTGAAAAAGTTACCTATGTCATCTGTTTATCAACCGAACAGATTCACAGAGTGTTAACAAGCCCAACGACATGTAATATGTTCCCTTGCCACATAAGCACTAACATGGACCAAGATGAAGTTGCCATGTTTCCATGGAAACATGATGATGTGATCATGACTTCACTCAAAATTTCACGCCCTCTCTAAATTTTCAAAGGAACTAAGTCAAAGGAAAGGAAACACATGGTCATAATAGGCACGAGCAAGGAGATTTCAAATGGGTGTGGGATATAGTGACAACGTTCCAAATCAATTGATAGAAAATACAAAATACAACATGGCAATTGGCATCATGTCCGGGTGTCCTCACCAATCATTATAGTGTTACTTGTATCCAATAAAGGACAAATATCATTGGCTCCACATGCACGCCCAATCAAACTAAATATATCATAATATTCTTTACGGGATGTAGTGAATCATTTCATTCCATCAACTGCCTCAACAAGCACGTGTTGAGCCATTTTAACATAAATCCTCCTAATCAGAAGAAACTATTCTACAAGTAATTCAACTTCTAAAGGTGAGTTACTCAAATTATCGATGTCATAGAATATGAAAAACTTTCACAGTCTCTCTCCGCAGGAGAAAACTACCATCCATCCTGGTTACAAACATATAGAGAGTGTGTTCTGCAACTTGCAATGGGGAGAATGTCCCTCCCTGCCCCTATCTATTCAAATTTGAAGGAAATGTGATTTCTAGTAGCCCACCCTAAGGTGCAATTGCACAATTTGACCAACACTTTGCATAGTCTTGAGGAAAAGGATTCAAAGAGTTGGTCAATGGTGTACTACATCATCGAGTGGTGGTGGCTGAGAGGAAACAATTAGACATCCTTTAAACCACTCAATGACCTCAATTGTTCAAAGGTTTAGCATGCCTAGTGAAACAGTCAGAGGTTCAATTGATTCATTTATAAGAATAAATATAGAATCTCAATTGGACAAATAGAACACTCCTCACAACAACATCAACAAGATAACTATGGTAGTAAAAATCGTTTTTACCTGGTAAATTTAGTTGGAAAACTAGAGGTGGTATCAAGAAACTAAAAAGATATATCCAGTTTCAAGAAGAAATATTGGATCAAATTAATGGTTTTCTCACAAGCTAAGAAATATATAATAGGATACAAGGCACTCATTATTAGGGTCTGCACTTTGGGAAATTTAAGAGGCTCTTACAACCAAATATGTTTGATCAATAACCTCACACACAAGCAGACAGTAAAAGAAACATGAATCAAGAGATTCATCCCCTACGTTATGTTCCAGTCTGTAACTCTTCTTATTTTTGTGTTAGTTTTCTTGTAAATCCACCCCTCTCATATGACTTCTTGTATTAGATCACATGAATAAAATCTCAAGCAACATGTTATGCAACATATTCAATGTTACTATGTGTTGTATAGTCATGTCATAGAAGTTATTTCCTCTTAACAAATGACCATTTCTTGTCATTTATTTATGCATTTAAATGATATGCAGAGGGTACCTACATGTATTTGAATGTATGAGGATGTATGACTATTTGAAGAATATTTTATTGATCTGTATACATGTGTTAGAATTGTTAAATTCTTAATTACTCATCACATAATTATATATCCATAAGCTATAAGATTCATTCTTTGCAATGTCGTATATGCTTAACTTGTCTTTCTTATGATACACCACTTCACTCACTTTTAAATCTAAATTGTTTAAAAAACTCATGGACATATGCCTCTTGGAGTTGAGATTTTTTAATATCTGAGTTGAGACTATTTGAGGGTCAATATTATTGAGAAAGGGAGAGGAAAAAACTTAATAAAATTTGCATGATCTAATTTGCTGCACATATGGATTTAAGAATCATCCTGAGCCTTATCCTTTAGGGTGCCTAGACATCATTCCAATAACATCCTAGAACATATCTAGGGATAACATCCAAAATGGCGACATTGATGGGGAAAAAAATTGACGACATCTTTCCCTAGGATACGACATTGTGAGCTCTGATCCTTGATAGTGAGCAAGCCTCAGACATCTGGCTATTAAAATTTCCCCTGATGACTCCACAAAAGGAAAATATAAAATCTACTTGAATATACACCATAAGTAACCCTGATCTTGTTTATGTTCTCGTATACTCAGATCGAGAAAATATCGTGACTTGGAGGAACATAAGAGAATGATATATCTCACCTTCTTCAGGTAACCCTAATTTAGAAAAAATCTCATTTTGTTTTTGAGAGAAGTGTTGAATTCGTAGATCTAATTGATATACATTTATATTTTCATTCTTCTTCAAAATCCCCCCCAGAACCTTTGATAGATATAAAAAATTCACCTCTATAATTATGTCAAGAAGTGAGTTCTTCCCTGCGACCCTTCTTGAAAAATTTTGTTGCTCTTCTATCTTTCGAAGCTGATAACCTCATCTTGCAAAACCTTATGGCTAGCTTAGGTGGCGGAAGATATGGGGGAAATAAACCTCCACCACCACCTTTACACCATTGTGTCACTTCTAGATATGTCCCATTGAATTTTCCCCAACATATTCATGATCTCCTCGAGAATTACTTGAAGCTCCTACCCAAATATGATGGAGAAAATACCCATTTCGTTGAGGAACACACAACTACCTTTCAAGACTTCATATAAAATATATTTGCGGMGCATGATGATGTATTCATGAGGCTTTTTGTYCAAATTTTAGAGGGAGATGTCAGGAAATGATTCAAAGAAATACTTGTTGCTTCAATTTATAGTTTGTGGGCTTTAGAATATGCTTTTATGAGACAGTGGAGTGAAAAAAGGGACAATCTATACTACCTAATTGAATCTGTCTTRATCAATTAAAGATCTAATGAGCATGTTGTTGATTTCAATAGAATGGTTAACAATATCTATAACAAAATCCCTAGAGACATAAATCCTTCATAGATAGAAACCAAAGTCGCATACCCTGGGGAATTCGATGCTAATTTTTCCATGGTTTTAAGGGAAAGAAGATCCCCAACTCTGCATATAATGTAGGATGATTATATTGACATCGAAGGAAACATGATTGAATCAGGTAAAATGAATCTAAAACATGATCAAGTAGAAAATACAAATACTAGAGAATATTGTGGCACCTCTGCTCCAAATAAATATCCCCAAGAAGCTAGGATGGAAGAAATGTCTAGACTAATTAGGAACTTAACAATAAGATGTCAAGGTTTGAAATGGAAAATAACAATGAAAACAAATCCCCTCAATAGAGAGGTATGGGAAACCCTAATCAATTCAGGAGAACTTTTAATCCACAACTAATGAGGAGGGAAAGAAGAAATGAATAAAAACCCATCCAACCCCCTGTAAACACCAAAAATGACAACAAAATTCTTGAGAAATTTATGGATGAGGAATGTGTTGAATACACATAATAGGTACACCTGCTTCAAGATGAAAATAATTCTATGCATCCAACTCAAAATGACTATGAATATTCTCTAAATCATAGGAAGTGGATTCCAAAGAATGAACCAAACCAAGAAGATTTATCCTCAGTTCAATATAAAATGTTTGTTGATGCATTACGTACCAAAATGCACAAGAAATATGATCTCAGGCCTAGGATAAAAGTATCCATTCAAGACAGTTAGCCTCAACCTAAGAAACCTAGCCCAAGTCAGATGAAGGATAAAGTCAAAGAAACCTTAGACTATCCTAAGGCCAATGAGGTTTCGGAACCTTCAAAAAGAGAAAGAGAAATAAAATAATTTGAGGAATCGTTTCCACCTTTTAACATTGAAAAATAATTGTCCAAAATTAAGATCCATGTACCAATTGTGGAATTGGATAAGAATCCCACATATAATAAACAAATTGAGAAATTTATATAGGGAAAGGGAGAATCCCACATATAATAAACAAATTGAGAAATTCATATAGGGAAAGGGACCAACAAACCCTCTTGATACCTTGAATGTACAGGATGAGTTCCACACCATATTTGTTGGCCCCCATATAGATGAAAAGGAAGAATTTGTTGCACCCTTCCATGTGACCTTAAATATTCATGACAAAATGTTGCACAATTGTATGATTGATTCTAGAGCATCACATAACCTCATGCCCAAAGTAGTCATGGAAAAGTTGGGATTGGAGATAACTAGACCATATCACGACCTCTATTATTTTAATTCTAGAAAAGTGAAGTGTGATGGGTTGATCAAGTACATGGTGGCCACTCTCACTCAGTTTCTTGTCAAGAGCATCATGATGGATGTAGTGGTGGACGATGTGCTTGCTAATTGTGGCAGGTTGTAGTCTAGTGTTATAAAAATAGGATCACAGACAAATAAAATAAAAACAAATGTGGAAATAAAACACAGAAGATACACAATATAATAGAGACACAGATATACATGGTTCACCAAGTGTGGGCTACGTCCACCAGAGAAATTGCCAGGCCCTTCCTTTTTATTATCCAACAAATGAAGAGATACAAAATACAACACACCCATTGTAACTTCCTCTTCTTTCTATCACAGTATCCTCTCTCAGAATACAATATTTGCAATGATTCATAGCCGCAATACATTACCCTCATAAAAGAGGGTTACCTTCTAGGGAAAAACACCCTAACATAACTTCTACGATAAGATATGTGACCTTATAATGAATGGTCAAGATTTACAATGAAATTACAATATACATTTACAAGGCAAGCCCCCCCTGCAACCCCTCTACGTGGAGGGGTGTAGGTGTATAATATTATAGGGTGTACAATCTCCATGGGGTATAAACACAGTTGAAAACAAAGACCTATGAAACAGGAAGATAATCAGGCTCCACAACCAACATCCAGAACAAGGGCATGTAAGATGGGAGGTATTATGCAGATGGACATGACTTATGCCACTACACCAATATTTGGAGGTGAAAACATAATTTTATACAGAGAGACAAAATTCTCCTATGTGCTTAGTGAACAGAACAACCCTATAAATCATCCCATTTATGTTGTTGATCAAGATCCTGGCTACTGCATCATTTCAATAAATGAAGAGTATAATGAAGCCCTTGTACCCACATATCCACTTGTAAGCTCTATTACAGAGGTATATGGTATATGGAAAATGTTCTTTGATGGGGAATATTCAAAAGAAGGAGTTAGGGTTGGTGTAGTTATCATTTCTCCCACCAAAAGAGAAATTCATTTGTCATATAAAATAGATTTTGAGGCCACCAATAATGTAGCTGAATATGAATCCTTGATTCTAGGCCTGGAGGGATAAAGAAAAATACTAATTACCAAGTCAGTGGCATTTGGACATTCAAAACTAGTGGTTAATAAAATCAAGGGTTTCTATCAAATAAGGCATCCTAGAATGAGGTCATATAGGAACCAGGTATGGGACATGATTGATAAGTTTTATGAAGATTTCAATATTTCTGTTGTCTTAAGAGAATTTAACCAGTGGGATGATTCCTTAGTAGTAGCATGAAATACTTTCAAACCACCAAATATGAAATTGAGATGTGATATAGACCATGCATCCCTGGAAACATCAAATATTGGGAAGCTTTTGAAGATGAACATCAAATCAAAGTGTGTATGGAAGTGATACACGAGTTTGCAAATACCCACATTGACTTTGATGATGAATAAGATACTAAACAAATGGTTGGGGAAGAAAATTAAGTCACTCCTGAATTCAATGATTACATGTCTAAACATAAAGTCTTACAACTGAAGAAATTTTTTATTCCAAAAGGGTTGGTAACTATGGAGCAGTTGTTTGATAGAAATGTTGTGCATGTTAAGACAATAGCCTATTGATGGGTCTAAATGGACCGTCAAGTAGGTAAGGGAGAACACCTGATGGAAGGTCCCAGTTAGACCTACTCTTGTTTGGTGTAACATTTCCAACCAATATGTGGTCCTGGTTGCTTCTTAGAATTAAAAGAAGAAAAAAGGGGAAAGATAATGAATTACCCCCCAAAGAGTTCTAATTATTCTAAATCTAATCTGAACTGAAAGTAAACAAATCTAACCTAACTACTACTAACCTATTTCGCAGGAACAAAACTAATATATGAGCATGGCTTAAAATGATACTTTGACAACATAAATAGACGTTCATGGCAGCCAAGAGTATGTTATAACAATAATATTACATACATAATCTCAAATAGTTGAATATGAGACCTTTAACATCATCATTGCACTCATTAGAAATCACAACATCATAAGAATCCTAAATACCAAGCACAAAAATAGTCCATATGATTAGCACTTAGAAAGCTCAAATGAAAAATACATGTATAGAATAGTCCCACAAGTATTTACAAACAATTGTGACTTCAAAAATTCCTTCTTCTCTTCATATATTTAGAAATAAGAGTATTATCAGACTATACAATGGGAAAAATTCATCTATTACATCTGATAAATCATCTTTTACAAGACAAGAGATACTCTTCATCTCTTGTGTCTATTCACTTCATTTTTCCTTTGATTTGTCATTTTACATTTCAAAATTTCTTTACATTTTCAAAAATGAACACGTGAACATTATGAACAGAAGTTGAAGAGACTCCTGGGTGGTTATTTTCACTCTAAGGCAGTTTACAAATAATATTCATTAAAAAAAATTATTAATTCTTACCATTGGTGTCGTCTTATGTTCCTCAAGTTATTATGGACATTTCTGGTTCTAGCCTGCTAAATAATATCACCCCATCTTATTATTTTCTATGCTATCCTTCCATTGAGATATTGCAAGCCCAATTTCAACTCATGTAGCTTCAGATGTGACTGTTGGAACATTGCACAACCCATTCTTCAATTAAATTCGATCCTCTTTTGTGTTTTTCATTTTATAAGAATTTTGGCCTTCCATCTGTCAACATTTTTTGTGCTATCCTATTCTCCTCTCTTCTATCTTTTTTATGAGCTTTCCTGGGCTCGATTTCATTTCCTATAGCTCCAGATATGGTCGTCTGAAGTTTACACAATCAATTTTTTTCCCAAATTCGTGGTTTGATGTTCTTTTCATTTTATGTAGTTTTCCATTATTATTTTGTCCTGAATTCCTATCCCAATGCATTCTTCATCTTGTTACCTTTCCAACAAGGTATCATCAGCCTGATTTCGACACATGCAACTCTGGATATGGTTGTATGAAGTTTGCACAATATATTTTCCCCCAAAATTCATGGCTTTCTATTATATATGATTGATGATGTTTTTTGTAAATTTTATGGAATGAATAACTCTACCACTACATTCCTCTACTCGATACCTTTCCAACAAGGTATCATGGGCCTGATTTCGACACCTGTAGCTCAAGATATGTTCGTTTTAAAACTGGTGCTCAACAACCTTTGATCTGCCTGTGGGTGAATTTGGGCCATTGATTTTTAACCATTATGAAACAACTCCATTTTTACATTCATCGGGTTTCACGGTCATCGGTCATTCTGTAGCATTTTCCATTTTGCAATATCATTCTATCCAATGATGATCATTGGGATTCACGGTCGTCTGGCTTGGCCATTCTGTAGCACTTCATTCTATAGCACCTCATTTCGTAGCACCATTCATATAACACTTATATATATATATATATATATAAGTCAAAAGGTTTTAGGAAAAAACATACCATGTAAAAAAATAGTCTACCCATGTAAAATATCTCTAAAGTAAACTTGAAATTTCCCATGTAAAAAATAAACACCAAGGGGAAAACCATGGGAAATTTGTAAAATCCATGTGTAATCAAAACCATGTGGTTTTGTGAAACCAAGGGAAAAATACAAATGAAAATAAGTAAATACAAAAATAATAAATAAAAAGAAAAAGAAAAAGAAAAAATAAATAAAAATTAAAAAATATACAAATTATGTACAATAATAATAATAAAATAGAAATTAGGAAAATTAATCCAATTTACACACGAGTTAGGGTTCCATTCCAAACATAATTTTCAGAGAGAGGAGAGTTCGAAAGAAGAACCTAGCCGAGATTAATTTGAAGAAGTTTGTGCCTTTCAGACCTCAGGAATGTCATAAGGGACTTCATTCAACCATCCTGATGAGATGAAACCAATGAGGGGGGCTTGATAAGGATCAAGGTCATAGCCTCATCAATACAAAGGTGATAGGAACAATAATCAACTGAGTTTTGGGAAAGACACGGCTTAGTCAACAATGTTGACTATTAGCTTCAAACGACAGACATGGTTTGCAATAGAGAGAGGTCTACGAAAGAGGAAGAAGATCATGGGATTCCCCACATTCATTTCATGGTTGGAGTGGTCATGTAAATGAAGTGGCCCTGCGAACCTGCTCCGACAACAACATAAAAGATGAGATCAATTATACGATCAACAATACACTTGCCATTATACCATAAACACTACATTCCATGCCTTCAACCAAGCTTATGAATGAGTATTGAGATTGTTCAAATATAATCATGGGTGGCTATAGATAAGTTTCTTTAAAACCACATGTGCCAAGTCTCAAAATCAAAAGAAGGATTAGTGGTTTTTAATTCTAGTCAAGAGTTTGAAACTGAAGAGTATGATCAAGACATTAAATACAACATGCAAGTAAGAGGATGCATAATGAATATGCATTTTTCATTAAGTTATCCATTCAACAAGTCTTCAAAACTAACTCATTCAAGTCATACAATAGAACATCAAACCCTTTAGCCACATATGATCATCAAGAACTTTGAAATCTACAAAATATCCCAAGGATAATGTGTCAATGTTGACGAAAACATTATAAGTCAAGAAACATCATGAAGACATTTGAAGGCAGGATATCAAAAGGAATAATCAAACTCCATTAAAGACAATCATCAATCAAGATCAAACCCCCAACTCTCTCAAGGTAGGTAAATAATTAACCTTATGCTCAAGCATTAGAGGATTAAGAATTAGAGTTCAAATTTTAGTAGGGGCCCCCTTTCCTTTTGCTTGTAAAAGAAAAAGTAAAGGGTATTTTTTGTGGCCTCAACAAATGACGACACACTGGAAGAACCAGTTATCTATGTTAATAGAAGTCTAGGGCCTTTACTTCAGATTTCATTTTAAAAACAAGATCAACAAACTGCAGACAATTTTCCAATAATCATGGGTACCACAATGATGCCAAATTTCTAAAAGATATTACTCAATATTTCTAGTACTCACAATCTAACACATTTTTTTCAAAGAGGCGATTAGTGAGGTAAATTATTTTACTAACTACACACTTTAGATTGGTTTTGTTTTAACCATGGGTTTTCACTTTTTATAACAATAAAACATCTACATAAGTGTGTTCCTCATCTCTCTTTTCCCAGCATTGCTTTGCTTCCAACGAGCCTCCATAGCCCTGAGGAAGTTTCCTTGGTATCATACAAGCATAGCCCCGCTACCACCATGCGTCCATAGCCTCGACAAGTTTACTTGTACTTCCTACACTATTAATAGTTCTTTCAAATTCATTTTTATTTCAAAATATGCTCACCCTTTTAGATTTATATATAGATATGCATATGCACAGAGGGTGTGAAGGAAGCAGGGTGATACGAGAGTTTATTTGGTTTTTTGAGTAGATGTTATGCATTTTAGTTTAACCACAGGTCTCCCCAAAAACCATCATAGTATTGGCCATTTTATTAATATTAAGTGAATGGAGCTCAAAGAAAAAAGTAGATAGACACTTTCCTATACATGTAGATTATTGTGGTACACTCATTGGGCACATGTGTTCCACTACAACTATCAATCCATACCCACAACTAAGAAATTCATGAATGTTCATTAAGATAGAGAATCCCATGCATCTTATGAATTGTAAAAAAATTCTTTAGTATGTGACTAGAATTGGACCAACCCCTCACTCGAATTTAAAGAGTAATCCTCCTGACAAACTAAGGAGTCAAATCAACTCAGGGAACATTATAGTGTTCAAATTAAAAGGTATAAACAATATGTACAGGAAGAAATCAAGCAATAAAACCGAAGCCAATTCATGAAAAGAGAATTAAACTAAAAGAAGCATAAAACTAGAAAAAAATAGTCATAAAAAAATGAAAACTGGTTGAAAAATAAGAAAAGAAACCAACAACAAGTAATAAATCTGGGGCAGCAACATAGTATGAATGATATACACAAAGGTGTCATTATTCCAGCTCCAAGAATTGGGATAAGGGAAAAGTTTTATTAAGTAATCTTTTCACATTAAGATAAGACCCATCCAATAAATTTTCATGAATGAAAATGAACAAGACTATGATGAGCAGTGATCAAGAAAATCGATATCTAAGCAAGCTTGCATTCCAACAGATTTCATATTTTATAGTAAAAAAAATTCATATTGTTAAAATGACTGAAGGAATTGGATACAATTAAGAATTGGTCTCAGATGGTATGAGAATATGAACCCACTGACATGGTTG
Source organism: Picea sitchensis (assembly GCA_010110895.2). Classification (NCBI taxonomy): domain Eukaryota; kingdom Viridiplantae; phylum Streptophyta; class Pinopsida; order Pinales; family Pinaceae; genus Picea; species Picea sitchensis. Next base: position 26,895 of record SNQJ01S0025306.1, read on the forward strand.
GGAAATTAAGAAAAAAGGATGTAATATTATGTACAAATTTAAATAAATAAAGCAACTACACTGAACTAAGAGAAAAAATCAAAATCACAGTTTGTTAGTCATTACGAGAAGAATTAATCATGAAAGATAGGCCAGTAGCGTAATATAGATGATGAACATTATTATTTAAATAATTCTCAATGAAATCTTGGAAGGTAACCTAAGATCAATAATTATGCGAGAAATGTTAACCATTCAACATGAATCCCAATAGAAATATTCACAGGGAAAAAATTTGAAAGTAAAATTACGAGAATTGATAATCTAGTGATAAAAATTTGCAACACAATCCTATAATCCAATTGTCACATATAATTGCTCTTTAATTTAGTGAAACAAGAAAAATATTTTGAGAACTTATCAAAGTGGGTCAATGGACAAGTTTAGTCAAACATATTTCCAAAAATTCAACTACATGTAAAACATTCCAAAAACCCATAATCTCTTGATATTTCTTGACATGAGCAATTCCTTTGCATATTTGAAAATGAAATTTTTAACATCAGAAATTACGCAGAATATCTTTCACCAGCGTATCACTTTCTCTTTTCCATAGAATATAATCATTAATCCCAAACATTCAAACAATTCAATTTGATGAGGCAAAGAGGAAAAATCATAGTTATGGAGGTCATCAAAATAATCATTATAATGAATCCAAACATTAACTAGATCTGAAACCAATATGTGAATACATGAATGAGACTACATTTCTGATCAATTATTGAGTTGGTGACAATCTTGGATGATTAAAAAAAAAATGTTGCAAAGGAATCTAAGCAGCCAAGTTTAGATTAACACTTTCCTAAGTTGCCTTCATTAAAGAGAAAAATCTTGAGTTTCTGGTTGCACAAGCCATTTCCCAAATTGCATAACAAGAGAGAATGGTATAATCATCTCTTACATAGTTTGGGAACAAATCTTCCTCTAAATGACTAACTTATTAAAATGAATTTAAACTAAAAAAGAAAAATAAAGATGAAATCAAACCAATCCTAAGAAAAACACACTAAGCTAATGTAAATTTGAACTATATTGGTTGTCATAAACTTATGTAAATGCCAATGCAATCATCAAGTATCCATCTACTATCCATTCAATCAAATATCAAAGCCTTCTTCCTAGGATATAATAACTATGTGCTTTTCCCACAATATTCCCTCTTGTTGGATTATTGAGAGGGGGGGTGAATCAATAATAGTGTAATTATAATCCTTTTTCTTCAAATGTTATATCAATGTAGAATTATTATCCAATAATGAGCAGTAAGAAATAAATAATCACACATATACACAGTACACCAGTGTTTTACGTGGAAACCCAAATCAGGAGAAAACCATAGAATGCTTTTTCTTATATGTCTTGAAGAATTACATTCATTGGAAGCACCAACTTCCTTTG
>SNQJ01S0025306.1:28375-47781 GCA_010110895.2 Picea sitchensis
TTTTTCTTATATGTCTTGAAGAATTACATTCATTGGAAGCACCAACTTCCTTTGTTTTCCAGCTGCAACTGGAAGGAGGCTCCAACCCCCTAGTTTCTCAGGCTACAACCTGAGGGAAGCTCCAACTTCTCATGGACATAAGTCTCTAACCATGAGGAATTATGTGACGTTCCACATACCACCAGAAATGACATGATAAACACTATCCATCTAGTATATTTTCCCTGAAAAATTCACTTTCCTTCATCTCATTATTCCACAATTAAGCATGGGTTCTCTTACTCCACAAAGCATCTTCCCGTGAGGGGTTTCACCATAAGGGGACCACTTTGGAGTTCATCCATACCTCTGACATGAGACTTAATGTCATTGATTGTTGTCAGATTTGGATCCACTCGACACTATGTCTCATTCCTGAAATCAGAATCAATCAAATTAAACAAACGTGACCTTAAGACTTCAATTCCATCCATGATATAAATTCACATGTCCATTATCAATCTTGGTCATGCTTACAAGGTAAATACAAATCTAATTCAAAAAGCATAATTCTTGCAAGACAAGGCATTTATTTCCTCTTGTCACTAATGATAATAAAGTAAAATATTTGTATGATCATCTTCAACCTTTTGAGAGGAAAGATGAAATCATTGAGGAAATGATAGAAATTAAGGAACTTTGGAAAGACTCAAGTAATCTCAGATCATAGCCCAAATGGATTGACTCTCCCATCATGAATGGAGTCAGTAAGATCTGATTTCTTTGATGTTTGTCATGATGGGAAAATCCATAAATTTGATATCTTCAAGTTCCCAAGAGTATTATAAATAGATAAAACATAAATTTTACTTCCTAGAGTTTACATATGTCATAGAATATGAAGAAAATGAAATGAAAAAGAAGAGTGTGAATCTCGTCTCTCTACTAAATAGGTTTTCCATTCAAAAGAATAAGACATGTAATCTGGAAATCAAAATTAGAAAGCTCATGAGTAAGAGGGATACAATAAAGATATTTCAACCATGAACCAAACATGCTTATCTTCCCAAGTTATGAATAAACCAAGTTTTGGTTCAAGGAGTGATAAAGATTGTGTGGCCCAATATATTGATGAGTTACATCCCACAAGAAATTCACATCTTGAAACTTATTATCATGGCTAAGGTCGAAACACACATTGAAAAATTGAACTTATAATTTTAGAAGTTGCATTCACATATTCCATTGAGGTATTTACAAATCCAAGGATTTGAATGGATTCAACATTGATACGTGTGTAGTATTCAACCATGATAAAAATAAGGTTACTCAAGAATATAACCATAATGAGTGACTTAAAATCAACAAATCCATGGTAAAAATATAATCTTCAAGAAAATAATCAGGGCTGGAATCCTCATGATTGATGGGACTAGGATTATATTTTCAATCATCCATGGAACTAGTGAATGGAAGGATTGATTCTCTATAAATTTTTTGAAGTAGATATCAACATAAAAATTTAAACGGTAATGTTGTCCACAATGTCAAAACATGTTTATGGACAGTGTGAAATGATACCTCTTGTTGTTGTGTATGAGATGAAACTTGGATCAAGAAAGTTGTAAGATAAAATATAAACTTCTCCTTGAAAAACTAACTGAACAGATTATAAGATATGTGCAACCAAATTCAGAAATCTAAACCAAACGTGCTAAAAAAAACTAACTCAAAAGAAATAAAAAAAATCAGTTAAGCTCATTATGCTAAGAAACATTTATACGAGACATCATGTCGGATAAAATTGATTGAAGAAAAGAGTCAATGGTAAAGAAACCATTTGAATAACTCCAAGACCATGATAAAATAATCATCCAAAGACATCACAAGGAGTTGGAGTGGTTTGGATTTCAAATGGGTAGAAAAATGATACTCAAAACTTTCATTCACTGTGTATGGGACAACAAGATCAGAATTTAAAAGAATCTCGATCAAGCAAAATTTTACAAAAACAATCATGTGGATATGAATACATGACAAATATGAGTTCCCATTTTCACTACAAGAGGGACTGAATAATATCTTTTATAAAATATCGCACTTGTGAGATGACCCAATGCTTGAAAAATGATATATGCATAAAATCAATGATTTGAAAATTACCCAACAAAGAAAATTTTGAGAACGAAATGAAATAAAATTTTCCTATATCAAAATGGGTCTTGACCCATAAAATCCACTCAAGGATGAAAAATTAGCATGCAATCCTTCTTTTTCCTTCCACCTTTGATAATAATTTCATGTAATATTCATACAACAGTAAAAAGAAAAGGCAAACAAAAAACTAATTAAAAACTAGAAATCAAAACTAAACTATGCAAATAAAAGATCCTAGCCTATTCTATCCTACTCCTGTCCTACGGTATAATGGATAAAAAAATGAACTATGTAAATTAATAATTCCAATGTAGCCATCCATGTAATCCCAAGCCTCCAAACACATGTCGATCACAAAATATTAGTAACAAAACTTGGAATAAAAATAGACTAAAAGTAGGAAAAATTAAACCATCAAAAACTCTATTCACCATATTAAATATGTCATAGAGATAACTCATGGGAACATTATATAAATAATATTCCTCCAACCATGCTTCAATTCTATCATAAAATCTACCAGGACTAACATACAATTGATGGAGGGAGTTCATGGGAAAGTAGCATACCAAATGAGAAATGTGCATAGAATTTGTGTAAAGTGTACTCGGTGAGAGAATCTTTATGCTAATAAACTTGTTTATCCTTGAAGACAAACCAAAAGGATGAGGACCTGAAATAACCATTGGTGTAGACCGAAGTGTTTCATTGTATTGGAAAGCCTCTTTGGACTCATTCTTCAAGCAACCATCCACATGATATAGACTAGTGAAATCAAATAATATACATGGACTAGTACCCACCATGTTATGTGAGATAATTTCAAAACAATGGTGAGATCAACTAGTATCAACAATATCAAGTAAAGGGCTACTTGAGCAAGAAAATTCTCTATTGATTAAAAGTGAAGATGAAAAATAAAAAGACATTGCTTGATATACATTTGCTACAAAATTTCCTTCATCCCATGAAGAAGGATGATAAGTCTTAGTTGTACTAAATTCATGGGAAGAGGCCTTATCCTCTATATCTTCCATATGCATATTACCACCATCAAGTACCTCAAAAGGGATTGAACCTATTGAGTTTATTCGAATAGGAGAATCGGTGTCTTCCTGCAAATTTAAACCATTAAAGAGATCAGGATACAAATAATAATAAGTGGAAGAATTAAGAGAATGAAAAGCCTCTCTTGAAAAAGAAAAAATTCCAACAAGTGATTCTTTGAATGGTAGTTCCTCCTCTTTAAGAACATTGGTGAATGATTGGGAATCGGTACACTCCACAGTAGGAATGGTTTCACAATCAACACACTCTTCCTCAACATGGTTTTCCTCTTTCAAGAACAAAGTGGATGGTTGTGCTAAGGGAGGTATGTATTGTATGTTTATTTCTTCTCCTTGAGTGAAATGATCAGTGTGGTTGTTTTTCTCCTACACAATATGGGAATCTGAAATATGTTTCAAAATATACTCATGGTTAGAAGAGAGGGGAAAATCCAACGAATTATTGGAAAAATAAGTTTCACTAAAAAATACACCGACATTATGAAAACATTCTTGATTCATCTCGGTTAGTCTATGATAATTTATTACATTAGGACAATCTAAATTAATAGGAACTAATTCCAAATTATCCATGGGTGAGGAAGGATTCATGTCATGAGTGTCCATATTTTATTCATTAATTAAATGATCAACATTCAAGTCTTTCCACATAGCTTCCTCTTCTATTTATTGTGATGGAAACAATGAGACAAGATAATGAGAGACTGAAATAACCATCGGTGTGACCTGAAGTGTCCCATTATTAGCAGAAAAACCCTCCTCTTGGTCAGCTACAGAAAAATCCGAACTAGAATTTATAACACAAGAGGTCTCTTTTTCGTCACAAGGAAATAAAGGGTGAATAGAATGGTAGGAGGATACATATATTTCTTTCCAAAATGAATTATCTCTCTGATCTATATCCCCCGTAGTAAACAAATATCCAAAAAACCAAGTCCAACCAAGGCATTATCATTTTCAACATTCTCATGTAAGTCCAAATCAGATGTGAATAAACATTAAAACATGATTTAGATTCATCATCCACTGGTTGATATGTCTAATTAGTAAGAGAAACTAAAAATGAAATCAAATCATTGGTAGAGGGCCTATCATCCAAAGGAAATCTATAGCAAAGATGAGTAAATCTAATAACAAAATATTCAAGAGATTCATCTTCGTTCTTCCCAAGGTCTGATATCTCTACACACAAGTCATCATAATCATAATTCTCAAAAGCATGCCAAAATTGATGCATAAAATGCTCCCATGTGTGAATATAGGAAACCAACAAAGTCTCACACCAACTCTTGACTTGACATACAAAAGTGAGAGTGAAGAACCTGCAAATGATACCTCAAATAGTAATATTATGAGAACAACAAAATTTACAGAATTTAAAAGCATGTTCAAATGCAATTGTCTCACCTTTTCCATAATATTTAAGTTGCGACAAGAAATGTAAAATCTTTCTAGGAGGTTTGGGAGGCACATTACCAGAAAAAAATCTCCATAAATGGATATGGGATGGAACCATTAGTAAATTAAAATAAATGAATAAAAATGACTCCATAGGCTCATCTTGTCATCTGGTCCTCCTTCTAGTTTCATTTCTATTGACAGGTGAAAATAATCTATCAAATAGGTAAGGGATAATTCTCGATGGTAGGTCCCAATTATACCTACTCTCATTTGGTGTAGCATTTTCGACTAGTATGTGGGCTTGGTTGTCTCTTAGAATTAAAATAAGAAAAAAGGGGAAATAAAATGAACTATCCCCCAAAGTGTTCCAATTAATTCTAAATCTAATCTAAACTAAAAGTAAACTAATCTAACCTAACTACTACTAACCTATCCCGTAGGAGAAAAACTAATAGATGAGAACAACTTAAAATGATACTTTAACAATAGAAATAGTTCATGGAATCCAAGAGAATGTTATAAAAATAATATTGCAGATATCATCTCAAATAGTTGAAAAGGAGACCTATAACATAATCCCTACAATCATTAGAAATCACAACAACATAATAATCTTAAATACTAAGCACAAAAATAGTCCATATGATTAGCACTAAAAAAACTCAAATGGAAAATACATGTATAGAATGGTCCCACAAGCATTTGCAAACAATTGTGACTTTGAAAATGCCTTTTGCACTTCATATATTCAGAAATAAGAGTATTATCATACTATAAAATGGGAAAAAGTCCTTTATTACATGTAATGAGTCCTCTTTTATAAGAAAATAGAGACTCTCTAGTCTTGTGACTTTTCACTTCATTTTCGCTTTGATTTTTCATTTTTCATTTCGAGTTTTCTTTACATTTTCGAAAATAAACATGTGAACGTTATGAAATTTTTTTGAAGAGACTCTTGGGTGGTTATTTTTTCCCTAAAGAAGTTTACAACTGATATTCATTAAACACAATTATTAATTCTTCCTATTGGTGTCCTCTTATGTTCCTCTAGTTATTCTGGATGTTTCTTGTGCAAGCCTGCTAAATAAGATCATCCCATATTATTCTTCTTTGTCTCAGCCTTCCATTGAGCTATTGTACGACCGATTTCGACTCCTATAGATTTAGATATGACTGTTGGAACATTGCACAACCCATTCTTCAATTAAATTCTAGCCTCTTCTGTGTTTTTCATTTTCTAATATTTTTTTTTCCTTTAATATGTCAACAATTTCTATTCTATCCTATTATCCTCTCTTCTAGCTTACCAACGGATTATCCTGGGCCCAATTTCGTTTCATGTAGCTCTAGATATGGTCGTCTGAAGTTTACATAGTCAATGTTTTCCCCAAATTATTGGTTTGATTTTCTTTGTGTTTTCTAGATTTTTCTATTTCTATTTTGTCCTTAAGTTCTATCCCAAAGTATTCTTCATCTCGTTACCTTTCCAACGAGGTATCATCATCCTAATTATGACACTTGTAGCTTTGGATATGGTTGTCTAAAGTTTGCACAGTCCATATTCCCCCCAAATTCGTGGCTTGATATTCTCTGCAATTTCTAAGATTTTTTGTTACTTTTCTGGCATGAATACTCTTCCACTGCATTTCTCTGCTCAATAGCTTTCCAACGCGGTATCATGGGCATGATTCTGACACATGTAAATCAATATATGTTCATTTTAAAACTGGTGCTCAAAAACCTTTGATATTCCCGTGGGTGAATTTGGGTCATTAATTCTTAACCATTCCGCAACAACTTCATTCCACAACAAATCCCTTATGATGATGGTCGTCCGTCATTCTGTAGTAGTTTCCATTATGTAGCATCATTCAGTCCGACAATTATTGTTGGTCATTAGGATTTTCCATTCCACATCATTTTATTCTGTAGCACCTCATTATGTAGCACCATTCCATAGCACTTCATTATGTAGCATGTATCCATCGGACTCTGATGGGTTGGGTAGGCAAATGAATATAAGGATTCAATCTCGATGGCTCATCCCGATGATGTTAAATAATGCTCAAAGACAAATGAATAATATTAAGTATGAGCTTTGTGATGGTGATGTATTCGAGAAGGGGGAGAGGGGATTCCGAGAATGAGGGAAGGTTTGTATTAATGGTAATTCCCAATGGAATCTATCGTGAAGTGAAGGTGAAGACCAATGGGAGGAACCTTGAAAAAAATAAAAATAAAAAGTGTTGAAAAATAAAATAAAACTGAATGAAATTAAAATTATTTATATGGGGAAGAATGTGAAAAATGAACATAAATTTAAAAGAGAAATAAATAAAGGGTAAGAAACAAACAAAAGAGAAATAAATAAAGGGTAAGAAACAAACCTATATATATATATAGGTAAACACACCATGTAAAATAGTTCACGACAAAACAAATTTGACCCATGCAAAATATCTCTAGTAAACTTGTAGTTTTCTCCCATGTAAAATAAACACCAAGGTAATTTTAGGGGAAAACAATGGGAAATTTGTAAAAACCATGTGTAATAAAAACCAAGTGGCTTTGTGAAACTAGGGGAAAAATACAAATGAAAATAAGTAAATACAAAAATAGTAAATAAAAATTAAAATTAAAACAAAAAGAAAAATTAAATTAAAATTAAAAAATATACAAATTATGTACAAAAATAATAATAAAATAAAAATTAGGAAAATGCGGCCAATTTGCACATGAGTTAGGGTTCCATGCCAGTGATGGTTTTTAGAGAGAGGGGAGGCCGAAAGAAGAACCCAATCAATATTAATCTGAAGAAGCTTGCGCCTTTCAGACCTCATGAATGTCATAAGGGACTTCATTCATCCAACTCGATGAGACAAACCCAATGAGGGGGGCCTGACAAGGATCAAGATTTCAGATAAGGATCAAGGTCACGACCTCATCAATACAAAGGTGGTACGTGTTAGCACCATGATTTTCATAGCTAAGGTTAGAGGTTTGTCAACAATTTGCCTTGATACACATAATAGCCTTGATACACAAAATATGGTTGTCATATTTGAAGATGTTCAAGGATGTATGAATGTTTTTGTTGATATGCATGGAAGAGTAGACAAATCTATTGCTGCCATTTCATTTGAAAATGTTCTCAGAACAGAAGAAATAGAGAAAAAACAACAAACACTTATGAAAGAGGCTTGTCTTTCTGTTTTTGTTCATCAAGAAGAAATGCTTTTTCATGGTTTTCAAGATCATGTGGCCATCCTATTGAAGTCATAAATGAAGGAGGAATTTGTTTCATTCATAAGCTCAGATTTTGGATTCAATTTTCTTTTCAGCTGCAATCTTTTACATTTGTCTGCCTGCTTAAGAAAAATATGAGCAGAGGAAAATCGGGAAGCCAATTGCTTGATTGGCTACATTGGCACTTTAGCATCACTTGATTGAGTATTCATTTAAACATTTTTAGAGTAGATAGGAGTGTGTGAATAATCTCGGTACTATGAGCATTTCTTTTAGCAATCTACAGTTTTCATTTTCAGCTTAGCTTCAGATTTCAGTTTGGAGCATATACAGCTTTGGGTTTTCAGCGGATGCAGGTTACAAGTTACAGTTGGAAATTTTAGTTTGGGAGCAGCCCAATGGATAGGCATCTAGTCTACTATTCTTTGCTACCTCACAGGGAGGATAAAATCCCCGTTGGAGCCAGCTGTTAGCACCATGATTTTCATAGCTAAGGTTATAGGTTTGTCAACAATTTGCAAAGTCATGCCTATTAGCACCCATATGGTTTTTATCCCTAGCATCATTTAACATCTCCAAGGGTCAGTTTCAAAAGGAATCTTTTCATTTATTATTTCCATTTCCATTTGAAATTGCACACTGCAAAATTTTCTACATGCAGTGCAGAGCGCTTCACCGCACAAAGGATTCTGTCGCGCAGTGGATTTTGTCGTGTAGTTGATTTCATCGTGCATATAATGTTGTCGCATAGAGGATGTCATCGTGTAGTGAATTTCATCATGCAGTGGATTTCGTCGCACAGTGGATGTTGTCACACATAGGATGTTGTCACGCAGAGGATGTCATCACGTAGTGGATTTCATCGCACATAGGATGTTGTCACACAAAGGATGTCATCGCGCAATGGATTTCGTTGCGTAGTGGATGTTGTCGCGCATAGGATGTTCTCACGCAGAGGATGTCATCGCGCAGTGGATTTCATCGTGCAGTGGGATGTCACGCATGGGATTTTGTTGCTCATATGATTTTGTTACGTATAATATGTCAACGTGCAATGGATTTCATCACATAGTGGGTTTCGTCGTGCAATGTATTTTCCTACGCACAGGCTATAGGTTGCACTACGCAAATGATTGGTTTAGTGGTCAACTTCAAGATCAATTTCTAACCAACTGGAGAGGAATTTTGAAAATCCCCGAGATTCATTTTTCTAGGACAAACCAAATAATAAAAAAATCTCTCAAATTTGAAAAATGTGTCACAGATTGTGAGATTCAAAGGATCGTTTGAGCCCTATCTTTCAGTTTTCATGATTTCTTGTCCGAGACATGTTTTTGTGACACATATTACGACCATATCGAGACGAATTTAAAGAAACCGAGAGAGGTTTTTGTTTACAACGAGCTTACCTACAAAACCCATTCTTAGATTTTACACAACTATTAGAATTTGAGAATTAGAAGTGGAATTTTGAAGCCTATTTTTCATAATTTCGCCTCCTGAAAAGCAGGAAATAAGTTAAAACGTGTCATTACTGTTTGTAACGGTTTCTATTTTGTTAAAGGGGTTGAAGTTAGAAGTGGTGAGTTGTAAAGGACCTATAGTGATATATATTTCATTGTACAAGAGTAGAGATGGGTTTTTGGCAATATTAGTATAGACAACGTCTATCAAATGTAGTTTGAGTTCGATCGAAACTTAATGCAAAAGTTCTGTAGCTTTGATGAAAAGATTCTAATTGTAGCAGTTGGATGTATTGTTTCCTTTATTTTTGTACGTACTTCCTATATTCTTTATTCATATATATTTATGTCTGAATCGGAATGAAATTTCGAACCTGGGATTCGCCGTGCAATGCCCCTTGTTCACGCCATTTAGAAAAAATGTATTTCCTATAAAGTTAACTCCGAATTCATCCTCAACGGTGCTTCAAGTTGCTTCATGTGTTTTCTCCTCACCACACACAATAATTTTAAACTAAAGACTGTTGCTTGCTTACCCTTTCTCCTCTCAAGTTCAGTCACTGAGTCATTTGTTTCCATCATTTTCTTAAATCGACTCCATAGCCCAAGGTCTGACTCTCTTGCGCTAATAGAACCAAAACTTATTATCTGACAATGTTAAATCTAGCCGAAAGTTTAAATCCATATCCTATATTGAGACAAAGTCTCTCTCGAGAGCCCTCTCCAGGTCCGAAAGGCTAGTTTCAGGTCTCAAAGTTGGTTGAAATAGTTACCTTTGTCATCTGTTTATCAACTGAATATATTTATAGAGTGCTAACAGTAGGAACAAGAATCAAATAAGTTTTGGGAAAGACAAGTCTTAGTCCATAATGCTGACTATTACCTTCAAACAATAGACAATATCTGGAGAGAGGTCTAGGCAATAGGATTAATATCAAGGGATTCCCCACATGCATTTCAAGGCTAGAGCGGTCATGTAAATGAAGTGGCCCTGTGAACTTTCTCTCGTAACCACATAAAATATGAGATCAGTTATATGATCAAGAAGACACTTGCCATTATACCATAAATACTACATTCCCTACCTTCAATCAAACTTATGAATGAATATTGGTCTTGTTCAAATATAATCATGGGTGGTTGTAGATAAGTTTCTTGAAAACCACATGTGTCAAGTCTCAAACTCAAAATAAATATTAGTGGTTTTGCAATTCTATTCAAGAGTTTGAAACTGAAGAGTATGATCAAGACATTAAGCACAACATGCAAGAAAGAGGATGCATAATGAATATGTGTTTTTCATGAAGTTATCCATTTAACAAGTCTTCAAAACAAACTCATTCAAGTCATACAATATAACATCAAACCTTGAAGCCACATATGATCATCAAGCACTTTGAAATATGCAAAATGTCCCAAGGATAATGTGTCAATGTCGACGTAAACATCATAAGTCAAGAAACATCATGAATACATTTGAAGGAATGAGATCAAAATGAATAATCAAAATATCCTAAAGACAATCATCAATCAAGATCAAACCCCCAACTCTTTCAAGGTAGGTAAATAATTAACATTATGCTCAAGCAATAGAGGATTAGGCATTAGAGTTCAAATTTTAATAGGGGGGATCTGTTTCCTTTCGCTTGTAAAAAAAAAGGTAAAGGGGGGTTGTTTTGGCCTCAACATGGTCCTTCCCAAGGATGACAATACTGAGGACTGTAATATAGGGATAGAAAAGGAGACTAAATACATAATTTTTTCCAAAGAAATTCATGTTGAACATAAGGAAKAATACATGTAGTTGTTCAAAGAATACATGGATGTTTTTTCCTGGAAGTATGAGGATTTAAAGACTTATGATACCCGCATCATACAACATAAAATACCCATCAAGTCTAGTACTAAACCCTTCAGGAAGAAAATAAGGAAATTTAACCCTCTTCTACTACCTACTATTGAGAAGGAAGTAAGGAAACTACAAGATGCTCATATTATAATACCCATCAGATATTCTGAATGGGTAGGAAATTTGGTTCTTGTGAGGAAAAAGAATGGAAAGATAAGGCTCTGTGTGGATTTTAGGAACCTTCATAAATGTTCACTGAAAGCTAACTACCATTTTCCCAATATGGATCACATATTGTAGAAAGTGATGGGTGCAAACATAATATCCATGATAGATGGTTTCTCAAGATACAACCAAGTGGCAATGCATATAGAAGATAGGGAGACGACAGATTTTACAACTCCATGGGGAAATTTCATGTATGATAAGATTCCTTTTGGATTGATAAATGTAGGAGCCACATTTCAAAGAGTTATGGATATAACATTTGTGGCAGAGAAAGAGAGTTTCATTATTATATACCTTGATGACGTGATTGTATTCTCAAAGACAGATGAGGATCACATCAAGCATCTAAGGAAAACTTTCGTGAAGTGCAAAAATTTTGGCTTATCTTTGAACCCCAAGAAGTCTTATTTTCCTATGAAAGAAAGAAAGATCTCGGGCCATATAGTATCCAAGGAATGGGTAAATATAGATATATAAAGGGTAGAGGCAATTAAGAAAATTACCTTTCCTAGGAACTAGAAAGAGATATAATATTTCTTGGGTAGTATTAATTTTATGAGAAGGTTTGTCCCAAATTTTGATGAAATGGTAAAACACATCATTGACATGTTAAAGAAAGATCATGAAGTTAGGTGGACAACTGAATATAAAGAGTCTTTTAAGAAAATCAAAGGGGCATTGAAAGAGTCTCTAGTTTTGGTTAGCCCAAATTATGATAAGGAGTTATTCATTTTATCTTTTGCCTCAGTTCATACCATAATTGTTGTGTTGTTGCAGAAAAATTAAGAAAATAAGGAGCATCTAATATCCTTCTTCAATAGATCCCTAAGAGATGTTGAACTTATATATAGTATCTTGGAGAAAAAAGCTTATTCCCTAATCAAGGCATTGAAAGAATTCAAAGATTATATATTGCACTCTAGTATAATGGATTATGTACCCACCAGTGATATAAAAGAAATTCACACATAGCCGGATAGTGAGGGGAGAAGGGGAAAATGGATTGCCAACCTTCATGAGTTCAATGTAGATATTAAAATCACAAAAGTGGTAAAAGAAAAAGGACTTGCCAAACTCTTAGCTGAATCTAATTGCAAGGCTCTATACTTGAATTCACTTTCAACAAGCATCACAACAAAAAAATTTGGAGATGAAACCCAAGAACCATCTTTGAAGGTAAGCCCTAAATTTTCTCAATCTGGTTGGTATAAGGATATCATTTTTTACCTACAGAACTTAAGTTTCCCACCAACATGGGAAAAATATAGGGCTATATCTATTAAACTTAAGGCCATGAAGTATTTTATTTTGGGAGAAAATCTATTTTGGAAAGATCCATAAGGAATTTTGTTGAATTTCCTCACTGAAGAAGACAATGAAGGCATTATCTCTGAGTTTCACAAGGGAGTATGTGGGGGTCATCGTGCTTGGAAAGCCACTACATACAATATTATTAGAGTTGGTTATTACTAGCCCTCATTGTTTTATGATGTCAATTGCATGGTTAGATCATGTGTAGAATGCCAGATGTTTGGAGGGAAGAAAAAGTTGCATCCCCTCCCACAAGTACCTATCAAATACGAGACACATTTTCAGCAGTGGCGATTGGATTTCATTGGTGAAATCAATCCAAATTAAAGTGGGAAACATAAATGGATTTTGACAACCACATATTATTTCACCAAGTGGGTAGATACCATCCCCACAAGGGAAACAACTGACACAATCATTATAAAGTTCCTTGAGGAGAATATCTTGGCCAGATTTGGGTGAATGAGAAAGAGCATCACTGATAATTCTCAAGCATTCAAGTCTACCAAATTGATCCAATTTTTCCAAAACTATAACATAGAACTTGGGCACTCTATTACTTACTATCCACAAGGTCTTGGCTTCTATGAATCCACTAATAAGAATATCATAAAGATTATCAATAAAATGCTATCCCAAAATAAAAAGGCATGGGATTCTCACTTGAAGTATGCAGTTTGGGTAGATAGGGTCAACATAAATAGGTCTACTGGAACTTCTCCTTTCCATCTGGTGCATGGATTGGAAGTCATTTTTCCTATTCAACTCGGTATTTATGTGATGAATTTACTAGAAGATGAAGAGGCAAAATCTGATGACATGCAAAGGAGAATAAATCAATTGATTTAAGTACAATAGGTAAGAGAATAGGTGCAGATAAAGTCTTGGGCTCATCAGGAAAGAATAAAATAAATATTTGACAAAAGGACCAAAGAAAAAAATGTCATGACGGGAGATCTGGTTATAAAGTGGGATGCTCGGTATTTATGTGATGGATTTACTAAAAGATAAAGAGGGAAAATCAGATGACATGCATAGGAGAATCAATAAATTGATTGAAGTACAATAAGTAAGAGAATAGGTGAAGATAAAATCTTGGGCTCATCGAGAAAGAATAAAATAAGTATTTGAAAAAGGGATCAAAGAAAAAAATTTCATGACAGGAGATCTGGTTATAAAGTGGGATGTCAAAAGGAAAGTTAAAGGAAAGCATGGGAAATTTGACAATCTTTGGCTTGGACCCTTCCAAGTTCTTGCAACTCAAGATAACAACACATATGAATTGATTTAGTTGGATGGATATTTGTTTGTGGATCCTATGAATGTAAGGTTCCTCAAGAACTTCTTACATTACTGAATACTGCAAAGCTTCTTACCATGTACATAAATAACTCTTTTTCCATTTCTTTCCATGAATCTTTAATTTTACTTCATTCACCATTTGTTACATGAGCAAGTAGGTAGGGTTCTAACATGTTAAGTTGTTTATCATTTTTGTTTCACATATCAGATCAGTTTCCAGGTATGAGGGAGGTGTATTATTCCAAAGCAGACTCCATAACAAAAAAAAATAAGGCACTTGATCTACATTTCTCAGTAGACCACATGGGTATTTGTCCATGCTGGAGCTGATGTTAGTACCATATTTGACACTATCACTAATATGAAGGTTTTCCAAGGTTATAAGGTCRAGMGTAGATAGGATAGAGGGAAAAAATGAGCTTCTAAAGCCCCTGAACAAAAAGTGCTAGTATTTTTGAAGCACCTTAAAGAAAATACCAGAAAGATGTTCGAGATTGTTATTGGAACGATGTCAAGGAAATGAGGGGATAAGACTCGGGATAAGTCTTAAATCCATATGTGCAACACATTAAATCATGAGAGATTTATTAAGTTTTTTCCTCTCTCTTTCTCAAAACTCTTGACCCTCAAACAATCTCAGCTTAGTTATTAAAAACTCTCAACTCCAAGAGACATATGTCCACGAGTCTTTCAGACAATTTATATTTAAAAGTGAGTGAAGTGGTGGATTAGAAAAAATACAAGTAACTATACATAATGAATCTTATAGATTATGGAAATAGAATAATGTGTTGAGCAATTAAGAATTCAATAGTTCTAATAGATGTATATATATCAATAAAACATGCTTCAAATAATAACACATCCTCATACTTCAAATACATGAAGGTACCATGTGCATATCATTTAAATGCATAAAGAAATGACAAGAAATGGTCATTTGTTAAGACAAAATCACTTCTATTCCATGACTATACAACACACAACAACACTAAATATATTGCATAACTTGTTTCTTGAGATTTTATTAATGGGATCTGATACAAGAAGCCATATGAGAGGGGTGGCTTTACAAGAACACATACCAAAAAATAAGAAGAGTTATAGACCGAAACATAATGCAGGGGATGAATCTCTTGATGCATGCTTATTTTAATATATGTATGTGCTTGAGGTTACTGATCAAACAAATTTGGTTGTAAGAGCCTCTTAAGTTCCCCAAAGTGTCGACCCTAAGAATGAGCACCTTGTATCCTTTTATAGTTGTCTTAATTTTTGAGAAAACCATTAATTTGATCCAATACTTCTTCTTGAAATTGGATACATCTTTTTAGTTTCTTGATACCACCTTTGGCTTTCCAATCGATTTTACCAAGTAAAAATTGTTTTTCCTACCAGAGTTATCCCGTCGATGTTGTTGTGAGGAGTTCCCTCTTTGTCTAATTGAGCTTCTATCTGGATTCTTCTAGGTGACTCAATTGAAACTCTAAATGTTGCGTTGGACATGCTCAAACTTTGAAAAATTGAGGTCCATGGTTGGCTAGAAGGATGTCTAATCATTTCCTCTCAACCACCACTACTCCATGACGCAATACACCATTGAACAACTCTTTGAATAGTTTTCCTCAAGCTTCTGCATAGTGTTGGTTGAATTGTGGAATTTCACCTTACGGTGGACTAACAAAAGTACCATTGTCTTTAAATTTGAATAGATAGGGGCAGGGAGGGACATTCTCTCCTTTGCAAGTTGCAGAAAACACTCTTTAGAGGTTTGTAGCCAGGATGGCTGGTATTTTTCTCTTGAGGGGAGAGACTGTGAAGGTGGGTCATCTTTTATGACACCTGGCATTTGAGTAACTCACCTTTAGAATCTCAATTAATCGTAGATTGGTTTCTTTTGATCAAGAGGATTTCTCTTATAATGGATCGACACATGCTTGTTGAGGCAACTGATGGAATGAAATGATTCACTACACCTGACAACGATATTATGAGATCTATAGTTTTCTCGAGTGTGCATGTGGAGAAAATGATATTTTTCCTTTATTGATTGCAAGTAATTGTATAATTATTGGCAAGGACACCCAAATGTGAGGCCAAATATCATGTTGTATGTCATATTGTTTATCAATTGATTTGGCATGTTGTTACTATATCCCACACCCATTTGAAATATCCTTCCTCATTCCTTTTATGACCATGTGTCACCTTTCCTTTGGATTAGTTCCTTTGAAAATTTGGAGAGGGTGTGAAATTTTGAGTGACATCATGTTGTTGTCATCATGGTCCCATAGACACATGGAGGCTTCATATTGGTTCATGTCAGTGCTTATGTGGAAAGTGAACATATTACGTGTCGCTGGGCTCAAGGGGTTGTTCCAGATGTCCAATGGGTCCCCTTTATATAGGCGTGTTAGAAAATTTCCACCCTCCAATTGAGATGATATAACTGATATTTCGACAATGAAAAATTGGCTAATTAAAGGAGTAAATCTCCAAATTGTCACGGGCTAGACCCCTCTCCATTTGGGATGGTGCTTTCTAGTCTCAAGGGGGAATACCTAGGGCTATTTTTCTGCTATCTTAAGTCTATTTTTTTACAAAATAAGACAAAAAACAATCATTGTAACGTCTTGGATAACATGTTAATTCCATCCAAAACGTGGGGAAAAAGTAGTTTGTTAGCTTGGAGGGATCCTGTAGGGTTAGCACAAGAAATATAGAAGAAAAATAGAGAAAGAAAAATACTCAAAAGATGAATTAAACAATAATGAATAGTAAGAAGTCACTAATCTAATTGCAAAATTAACAAAGTACCAGCAAGAAGAAAGGTTCAAACACAAACACAAAACTTCTTTATTGATAGGCTTGCAAGAGGGTTGGTTGCACCACAATTGACAAGTTCACAACCGCTACAATGATCACCGTACTCAAAGATAGAGTAACTAGACAAAAAAAATGAGAGAGAGGAATGAGAGAAGAAGTATGCTAGCTGCTGCTAAAATCCGACCAATAACCAATGAAGACCATCCAATATATAGGAGAGGAGTGTGAAGAAAATAGGAGTTAATGCACATGAGGAAATTCGTGTGAGTGAGAAATTTAGGAATTAATGCACATGAGGGAATACATGTGAGTGTGTAATGTGCATGGGTGAGTTATGAGTGAGAGTGTATGAACATTGTGAGTTAAAGGATCACACATGTGAGAGTGTGAGGGATAGTTAAGTGAAGGAGTGGTGCATGTGTGAGGATAAGAGGGAGTTAATGCATGGAAATTTAGATAATGGTGAGTGAAGTGAAGGAAAGGATAAGTTAAGTGAAGGTAAGAGTGATTTGAATGTTTAGTTAACGAAAACACATCAACACACTCCAATTATGCATGCGCTAGCCAAAGAAGAGGAATTTGTCGTATTTTTTAGGGATTTTCCGAAATTTTAGGAAATTAGCATTTAACAACAATGTAAGGGGAATTTTGGGAAATAAATGCATGGAAAGTGAAAATATGGAAAATGAGAGGAAATAAGTGAGAAAAATTAACCTTGAGTGGCTAAAATTTCTCCAGGAAATGCCACCTCACCTATGCGTCCCCCTTTTTAGCTCAATTAATTCTCATTTAATAATTAGTCCTTGGAAAATGCACCCTTGGTCAATAATTCCATTTAGATACCACATCACCTTGAAAATATACCACATGTCAGAATTTGAGCTTGTCACTTGTCATTGTTGGAGATGATGACCACTACTAAAAACAGAAATTTCCCAAAATAGCCATCTGGTCCCAAAAATTTCAAACTTGTCAAAACTGACCTAAATTCTCCAAAAATGCTCAGGATGACTAGGAGACCACCACCATGTGTCCAATGTAAAAAAATAGACACTGCTAAAAATAGAAATTCCTATCATGTAATTGATATTATACTCATTGGATTCGATTTTCCATAGGGAATTTGAATCCACAATCAGAATCGACATGTGAGCTCTGGTGCTCAACCTGCTAAAAATAAAAATCTATGAAAAATCATCCCAAAAAGGTCCAAAAGACTCAGAATGTCTCAAGGATCCATAATATGTGCTTAGAATATGAATCTAGGGCATGGATCTCAAACATATACAAATAGAAATTTCATCCATATCACCTGAAAAAGTGTTATCATGCCTAGAATCATGTAAGGACCATCCCTGTATGCTCATAACTGCTCCAAATTGTCAAGAGACCCACTCAAACCATGTCTCCCAAAGATTAGAAACACCTGGTGTATGTAGACATCTCTCTCAAATGCATGGGAAACTAACCTCTTAACCAAACAATCATGTACCAATCATATACCTATATTTGATGGGAACCAACCTCCTACTCAACATAAGTGCTACAATCTGGGAGAATCTCAGAATTCTATCCAAAATAGTGCATGTTGGCTCTTAACCCTCAAAAATTTCAAGGGTGAAAATATAGGGGTTAACAGGGTGGAAACTTCAGGTTGGTTTTGATGAGTGATTTGCTAGCATGCCATGTTGTCAATGATCTTTCTAGATGTCCTTGGTGGAATGTTGAGTCATCTCTAGGTGGAGTTGAGTGAGCGGACATGTGTGCACTTTATCATGGGATGGATAGGTGTTCTGGTGAAACCATAATATAACCATTGTCAAAAACCAATGAGGGTGGTTTTTTATTCTGTGCTCTTATCAGGCAACACCATTCACTTTGTGACAAGTGTCTCCTCAAACCATCATCACACCACTTATGCCTCTTATCTCTCATGCATGTTTATGGTGCAACATTGATCACCTTTTGTAGATATGCCTCACTTACATATGTCTGATGATCGGGCCCACACATTTGTTGATGCTTCATTCCTGGGCTCCAATCTCATGATAATCCCCTTAGTTAAAAGAGATTATCTTTTTTCAAGGCACAAAAGGCCATGTTTTATCTTTGAATAAGTGCCCAAACACTTAAATTTTTTTCTTTAGGCACCTAGGGCATGGATTTTTCTCATATTTTCTTTAAGGTGCTTCAAAAATACTAGAAATTTATGTCCAAGGGTTATGGAAGCCCACCTTCTGCCTCTATCCTGTCTAGTACTTTCCTTATAATTGTTGTGTCCTTTTCGCTACTTGAATGAGCAAAATAAGGGCACTTACAAGTCTAGTTGGGCTAGCTAGACAAGACAAAGGTTAGTGTATGAATTAAACAATTCAATAACATGAAATAAACAAACAACTAAGCTAGAAACAACTAAAGAAACAAAACTAAAATGCATGAGGAAATTTGAACCAAAATTAATCAACCAAATGACCAATAATTATGCCACCAATGGATAACTATATTAGTGGGAAAACACCATAGAGAAAGGAGGACTTATGGATCCCTTCTTCCTCTTTGGGAGGGATCTTGAGTCCC
>SNQJ01S0025306.1:53375-65490 GCA_010110895.2 Picea sitchensis
GGAGGTCAGAGTTTCGCACCTGTTGAAATCACGATTGGCGATTTCCCAAAGTCATTGGAGCCGTCGATCGCCTGGATGACACGTGGCATAGGATCCGGAGGAGTCGGGATTCGACATATCGCGAGTGGAAGCAACAAGTAGTGGGAATGGAAGTTACGACATTTTGATCCGCGATACCCCGAGTTGATCATAATCGTTGATCATGGGGATGCATGTCGAGGAATCCCATCATATCGGGGTTCGGAGAATCGAGATTCTTGACAAGCAAGAACTCTTGTAGGACGGATTCGCGATCCGCGAAATCCCGAAGGAGACGTAGGAGCGTGGGACCCCAGAGTCTAGTCTAGTACAAGTGGCGTTGTATAGGGGAATCGGTACATCGACATTCGGGGTTTTCAAATGCAAAGAAATTGTGAATGGTGAAATCGCGATCCCGTGATCCCCGATAGAGAGGAGAGAGGAGGTGATGTGGCGAGATATAGCACCCGCGCATATCAGGGTTTGGGGTTTTGATTTGCACGAAGTGCTTGCTCGTAAACTTCGGGATAACGCGAAGCCTGATTTCCCGAGGAGACAGCGGGAGATCGTTAGAGTATCATGTGGGTGACCTAAGGTCCCGATACGGGATTTGGGGGGCATATTAGCTCTTCGGGCCTGAGTGAAAAAGAAGGTCCTGGTGAGAGCGGTCGGACCGTGAGGGTCACGTCGTGCACCAAAGGGCCATTTGATGACGCCTGTATTCAATGATCCTAGGACACTGGTACATGAAATGATCAAGTGATTCACAAAGAGAGCAAGGGCACCTCATCCGTCCRTTGAATGAGGTCGAGACATAATGTATGTCAGTGACGTGGGTACTCGATGGTGTGGGTGGAGAGGGGTCTTGTTGAAAKMTTTGGTGTACTGCCATTAACATCTGTCGAAATTGAGGTAGTGTAGGGAAATGATGAGTGTAGTGGCCATATTCTGAACAGATGGCACATGTGAATTTGGTTTTCAACCCTTTATTGCCTATGGTAGGGGACATGGTGGTACTACTAGGTGTACTTGTTGAAGCAATGAGCGATGTGGTTTCTCGAGGGAGTTGGATCAGATTKTGTAACTCAGGGAGAGAGGGACATCAATTAGTGGGGTGTCCCTCTCTCTCACAGAGTGCACAAGGAGGTTGAAATTAGGGAGGAATTTGAATAGTGGGATCYTTCTTCTTCTATCTTCCCCCATCCGTAGCGGTGGTGCTAGTGATTGGGGGTGAGGGTGGTGGGGCAAAAGTTAGTACAGGAATCTACATCGTGATTCCATTTAATTGGGGAGGGAGGGATGGTTGAGGAACCATYGTAGGTGGGTGTAGATACCATACMGGAATGGCGAGCACTGTATTAGGAAGGGTAAGCATTATGGCTACCTGAAAATCTTGTACACTCGGTGGGGGGTAGAAGAAGGGAATCTGAGTGATGGCTTGGGGGATTGTCTCCCAATTAGGGATTTTCCCTTGGGGAAGGGTGAAATCATGGATAAGTGGTGTCATAGGGTTCTCAGGGGATTCCTGAGGTAGGATTTCTTCCACTAGTGGGACGTCAAGGAGTGGAGAAGTCTCTGTGGGAGGAATGGTATCTCCAGTTTTAGTTCCATTGGATGATATGACACACACTTGTGCTGAGGGATGTATTAGTCATGGTGCTCCATAGTATGCCCCCAACAAGGATGGGTCTTTGAAAATTTCGGGGCCCATCTCCATGAGTGGGTATGCATCGAAACTAGTGCGGACAAGAGGTAGGATGTTATCGATGTTGGAGGAGTGGTTAGTCTCATAATGTGAAACTTGGTCGATGGTGATGATTTTCCCATTGTGGTGGAACATCATCGTTCGAAACATAGAAGAGGCTACTTTCTTCATAGCGTACATGTAGCTACGTCCAAACATGATGTTGTAATCGAACGGGGAATTGATAACCTCAATGTCAATAAGGATGGTTTTTCTCCCAAGTGCAACAGGGACATTTTGAAAGATCCCTTCAGGAGAGGATGGTCATCCATCATAAGCTCTCAAAGTGATGACAGATGGTATTAGCTCAGGGGAGCCAAGTTTCTACCATAAACTTTTGGACATGATGCATGTGGATGCACCTTCATCAATGATACATCGATGAACTGTGATGCTCCAAATTTTCACTGATATCTAGAAAGCTACCAAAGCAGGGAGACGAGGTTCCCCACAATCTATATCAAATGAAATGAGTCTAGTATTAGCAGGGTCGACTTCCCCCAAGGAAAAAAGCAAGGATTTTCATTGAGTGGGACGGGTTTGGAGGACCTCCAATACTAACATGGTTGCAGGAGATTGCGCCAAGTCATCGACCAGACTATAATTCTATGCTTCCTTAGCTTGAGGGTTGTTGAAATTCCATTGTAATGGGATACGAGGAATATGAATGGGGGTTTCAGTGTTAGGGAGTGGAATCATCAAGGGTTGTCCGACTGTAGCTGGAGATAATTCCAAAGTGGTGGGAGTATATTAAGAGGGCACGTTGTATTGACGATTGCGCGTTTGCAGAAGAATTTCTTCTTCGCTAGTGAGGAGGATATTGTGATCCGCTGGATTTCTAGGGAGTTGATATTGTCCCATTTGTGGCGGGGGAGGATGCATCTCCTACTGGGTATTCATCATACCTTGGTGTGGAATAGGGTTTTTCAATACAGTCGGGGGTGGTTGTTGCAAATATTGTTGTGTGGCCTACTGAGGGGTAGGCGACACTGGAGGACATGGCGTGTTCATGGAATATTTCATCCATTTGAAGTCAACAATGGTGAGTATAATGACCATGCTCACCGCAAAGAACACAAGGGAAGTTCATCCAGAGGTTGTTTTTGTTGTTCCTCCCTTGGTGTTTGTTTTTATTTCTCCCTTGGGGGTTTTGGTTACCCTGGTTATGGTTGCCCCCAACAGGTTGGTTTTGTTGGGGGATTATTTCCTCCCAGTCCTGAGTTATAATTGTTTCAATTTTTTCCTTTATTTTGGGAATTATTCGGTTGATGGGCCTGATTTTCCGTATTCAGTTGTTTAAAATTTTGAAATTTTTGAATGAGAGAGGGATGAACAAAGTTAACCCCAACATGTGGTTGTCCTTGTGCAGGAGAAATTGGTTGTGGAGGACTAGGAAATGGAAAATACAGTATATTTTATGGCAATGACCCATAGGGTGCATAGGAAGGCATAGCGCTTTCACTAGTGCCCATGTTATAAGATGAGGTAGAGGGGGTACCTGAACTTGGTTGAGAGGTCGGGTGCATCATGGGTGTCGAAAAGGGTCCACTCATGGGTGGAGGGAGGGCCACATGATATGGTTGTTGGTAAGGGGGAGGAGGATAGTAATATGGACATCCATACATCATTGGATATTGGGGTGTACCATACATGGGTGGTGGTTGTATGTATGGATTATGGTGTGTTTTGGTATCGATTAATCCATCTGTCATGTGAGACATCACAGGTTTGTCCTTGCAGAATGGTATAGGTCTAGGGGCGTCGAGTGGTATTATGTATAAGTAACTTGAATGAATATTAATGAGGTCGTACTATTAAGCCTTGCTGATGGCTTTCTCTTCAATTTGGGGGAAGGTGGAGGCCACATCTTTGGCAAGGATAGAGATGAGTGATCTGAGAAACCAATCGAGGCATTGTTCTTTGGTGGTTTATGCTTTGCATAAACTATGTCGCCGACTCCATTCATGAATGTGGTCAGCGATATGCATGGTTGAGGTTTGTTTACATTCAGAGAGAAGTTCTAGACCATTGTCATGACGAACTAGTAATTGAAAGAAGGTCAAAAATGTTTTGGCCAAGGATTCAAAAGTCACATGGGACCCTAATTTTTTGTCCACATAGCATTTGGTTGATGGACCTATGAGTGTACACTAAAATAAACTTAAACAGATGGAGTCATCCATGATGTTTTTTGAAGAGCACCATAAGTGGAAGGTCATGACATGGTTGGCGGGATCTTCCCCCAATTTCCCTTCAAACTTGGGAATGTCTGAAGGTAGTTTGGTAGGCATATTGGGCCATGTGGGGTCATGCAATATAGGGTCATTCATGATCTTACTCAGATCAGGTATGTTGAGGGAGGCCAAATGTGGCATGTGGGGTGGTGGTGGAGGATTAGTTCTAGCCATGTTTGTACTTATTTGCGAGGAAGTTTTCCCCCTGGTTCCTTGTAAAGGAGAGCTAGTGGGCGGTTGGCCTTGGGAATTGGACCCAAGTAAAGTGGAACCAAGAAAAGTTGATCCCAAAATAGTAGCACTCATAGGGGTGTGAGATGGTTGAGCCGGTGAGTTGGAGAGACTAGGAACTTCTCCTAGGATAGGAGGGATATTTTCCAAGCGTATGGAGYGACRAGGATTCTATGGGTCCCCTATGATGTTCAACTARCAAAGTGAATGTGTGTAAATAGTGATGAGAGAAATAAATGAACAAGAKACTTTGTACAATTTTGGACCTTCACAATATATCTCTCAATCACATGTAATCAAATGAGCATCATACATAAATCAATTGAAAAGAATCATACATGTGGGTAGGTGGATTTTTCCTACATCGGAGAACAAAGAAAACAAATGATCGTGTCCTAAAAAATATGTAACGTCCTTCCTATCAAATAGCATCGGACCTTCCAATAGTACTCAACAGTGGGGTCTGCAGCCACTGAAAGAGGAACTAGTGAAGGATGAAACAATAAGTTATAATGAGGGGTAGAGGGTGCATATCCCGAAAGAGCTAGTGATATTTCCCAATAGCCACACAAAATATGATCAAGGTGCAATTGCAACCCACAATTTCCACATGGGTAGATGTCCTAAAATTTGTCCACTAGGTACCTTGGTCAAAGTGCAACATTTATATTTTTGGCCTCAGAAATGGGTCACGAGCTGGATCCCTTCCAAGAGTTGGGTGACTCAAGAGTGGACGTACAGAACAACCGGACCTCGACCTTCGACCCTTCACTGGTATCTCCCTACCTTATGGTGTTAGGAACACTTGACTTGGAGGATTTTAAAGTTCCCTATTTGTCAACTTATAATGTTTGAAGATGTGAGAACCAGATAATGGGGGGTTATTTGTATGCCTACCCTCGAGATCCTACCTAGACTAAAAATTTATTTTGGCACCTCCTGTGGAGGAAAACATAGTGAGTTTTTTAGAAAAGTTTTAGATGTGGTTGGTTGAGAGATTGGGGGTGTGAACAAATCTCGTTTGAATTAAGTGGGTGTGGATAGTTCCTTCAAGAAATAGTGGGATGTTTCAGAATCCCTTTGGAGGAAACTTACTTCAACCTCCACAATTCGAGATGAAATTATGTGAGTGAGGAGTGACTTTGTGTGTGAGCAAGTGAACAAAATGTGTCAAATTTTAATAAGTTGGGTGTCAATTTGCAACATGTGTTCTTCTTGTGGTCCTTACAAATATTGATTACCTATCTTACTAGATGACATTGGTACAACCTTGCGGAATTTTAAATTCCCTAAAGAAATAGCATGTGGACATATGGGTCCTTACCAATCCTTTAAACTCCCTAATGTGATCTATTCTAAGAAAGATTTAAAAAACTATCCTAGATTGCAAGCATGTGGGCATGTATGGGCCCTTACAAATTTAAGATGTTTTGAAAAAAGAAACTAAGAGGAGCCCTAGGGGGGATTTGTCCTCTCCTAAATATTTTAAGGGAGATGAAATGTCCCCTTGATAACTTTTTTGTTTCTCAAGATCATTCTATGGTGCGAGAGAAGAGCAAACTCAATGATTAAAGTTTGATTTCTGGTCCCAATGCAAGTGTTTTTATATGTGATAGTAAAGAAGCTCAACTTATCTTTTACAATCAAAACAAGCCATCCATGTAGAAACTCAAAGCAAAAGAGGAGAAATGTGGCTATTTTTAACCCCGTAAGTGCCTATGTTTTGACCAACCCTTCATGTGGGAAGGGAATCTAAGTGTGGTGCATTTACAAATTGCATAAAAGAAATATTTTAAAGGCTAGGGGCCTTCAAAACATCACAAAAACTCTTACAATGCTGGAATTTTGGACATATGCGCGGGTTATAGTTCAGACAGAGGCATAGTGGGCGCACAATGCGTAGAGAACCAGAGACATTTTGGCGCACTGTGTGCAGAATGCGCAGAGAAATGAAACAGTGTTGGCACACAATGCTCGGAATGCGCGTCTATGGGCTAGAACACCAACGCACGTTCTGATACGTGTTGAGGGGGGGGGGGATTTTAAGTGGAATTCTCCTCCTCCAACTCCAAACTTAGCTCTTGACAGGTAAGGCTAGGTCGTTTATGATCCCTGCAAGGAAAATGGGTCAAAAAGAAGTGCTCAAACAACCCAAATAGGGAGGAAATTGATACCTTATCCCNATTTTAAGTGGAATTCTCCTCCTCCAACTCCAAACTTAGCTCTTGACAGGTAAGGCTAGGTCGTTTATGATCCCTGCAAGGAAAATGGGTCAAAAAGAAGTGCTCAAACAACCCAAATAGGGAGGAAATTGATACCTTATCCCCAGTATGGTTGCCAATATGTTGTGTCCTTTTCACCACTTGAATGAGAAAAACAAGGGCACTTACAAGTCTAGTTGGGCCTGCTAGACAAGACAGAGGTTAGTGTATTAATTAAACAATTCAATCACATGAATTAGAAAAAAAACTAAGCTAGAAACAACTAAAGAAACAAAACTAAAATGCATGAGGAAACTTGAACCAAAATTAATCAACCAAATGACCAATAATCATGCCACCAATGGATAACTATATTAGTGGGAAAACAACATAGAGAAAGGAGGACTTATGGATCCCCTCTTCCTCCTTGGGAGGGATCTTTAGTTCGCTATGTTAGAGCTCTTCTTATAATGATAAACTAGAAATAAAATGGTGAAGAAATCCAAGCCTATTCCCTCAAGAGATGAGGTGAATATCTTATTGAGATGTTGATAGAATGCTCCAAGAAGAAAAGTGGTTTCTTGAGGGAGGATAGAGGCAGCATAACAATACAATGAGATTCTTGAATTCTTAGTGCACCCATGGCCTCCTTTTATAGCATGTCTTTGAGGCAATATCCAACTAGTCTTTAGTGTGAACAAGGGGCCCTTTAGGGCACCCTTAGGTCTTTGACCATCCCCCCATTCAGATTCATATCGGATTTGAGGGTCAAATCAAGTTGGGAGCTGGTTTAGAAGTGGGTGAGGGGCCGATAAGAACCATAAATGCATCATTCATAGGAATGCATGTCTTTTCTTGTACACGGTCACGCATATGGCGCTTGTGTGCTCTACAGGATTCTTTGGCCTGCGCACGTGCACGTGCGCACTTCCTTTAGTGTTTTAACGCATGTCAATTTTTTTGACCAGTTGTATAGTTTGTGCCTTTTGGAAATGTATTTTTGGGGCTTCAAGTGAACTAATAGGTGTTTGGAGATGTTGTATTCTTGTAACCATTTGCATGCGATACTGCAGACAAAATTTTAGTGATAACATTAACCTTGGAAAACCTTCATATTAGTGACATGGTCAAATAGGTACTAACAAACTCATTAGGTGTTCTACCTTTAGCCTCCCATATTGTTGCTATATGTGAAGATTCCTCATACAATGTATCAACTTTCCTCTTCCTTGATTTTCTCTTGACTATTTTCTTTTACTCAGACTGAAAAACATACTCTCCAATGGAATCACAATATTCTCAATAGGATCAAAATATTCAATAGTAAGAATAGGTGGTGTTAGGATACCACTTCTATTAGATAATGGTGTAACAAAAATTGTAGGAGAGATGGCATTGAAAGGTCTATGATAGTATTTTTAGCAACAATGTGTCCAATCACATTTTCAATTTGTGACTTAAAAATCTATGCTTTAGGAGTCTTTACTTGAGTAGTTGTAATTGTATTATCCTCTTCATCTTACATACCTATATTCACACCAATATGAACATTCTATATTTCTCTAGTGTCTTGTTCAAAATTCTGCTCTTCCTGTGATATCGTAACATTTTCCTACTCTATATATGATGATTTTAAAATTTGAATATTTATGCTCTATTCTTCTCTTGAAGTTTCTTGTTCCCGCTAAGAAACTTGTATTTTCTCTTGTAAACTCTGATCGAGGTTTAATTATTCAATGTTAGGGTTTTCCTCGTTTTGTTCCTTACTAATATCCTGTATGTTCTCTGGTTTATTTTTCTCTTCTAAAGCCATTGGAATCCCTATTGAATTTTCATTCCTTAGAATTCTTTCTTGAAAGAAAGTATTTCTTATTTCTACTTGAAAATATTGAAATTGGGCCTTTTCTTCATTTGATAAAAATAAAGTTTAAATGGGACCTGATTGTATTTTTCAACTCTTTTAAACATAGAATCAAAAGGTTCTTCATGTTGTGTATATGATTTAGTATACATTGATGACTAATATGTACATTAACAATATGTCTTGGATCATGTTCATGAAAATTGATGCTATACAACCAAATATCTTCCATCATGTTTGCTTCTACCCAAGCATGTTTTTGATCCAACAAGGAGTACATTCCTAGCTTAATGGGAAAATTGGGGAATGATTTCTTTGATTTCTAACATAACAGTTTAGTAATGCCATTAACAATTGTTTGGTATGCAATTTCCTTAAGTGCTAATTTGTCTGATATGAAAAAAAGAAACAAATGAGGCCCTATACCACACCCATATATCCCGAATTAAGACAAATATTTATCAACGTACCGATCTCCTATATTTTCAAGAAAATCCATCAACTCAAAAATTATGGGGGATGCCTCATTAAATAATAGATTATGTAGAGGGGCTATGAAATATTCACAGATATCATAGAAATGGTTTTGTATATGTTATTCCATAATACTAAAAAATAAATATGAATTGGTTTTTCCTATGGAGACCAATTCCATTTCATCGAAGGAAAAGGAGCAGTGGCACATACAACATCCATTAAATAAGATGACATAAAAAATCCAAAACCAAACCTTGGAGGGGATTCTAAATATTTCCTGGATGCTTGTAGAATATTAGCAGATAATATTTACGCCCAATTAAATATTTTTCCATCCTTAAAAATATGATATACCAGAGGAACCCATTCTAATTTGAAATGTTGTGGATTCTTTTCATCATATAGCCTACATATCGTAGTAATGACAAACATATGTGGTATTTTAAACATCTAAATTGGGTAGAGTATGTTATACTTGACCTTAAAATTATTTGGATCATTAGACCATTCTTTGATCAACATGGAATTCTCTCTTTTCTTTGCCTTCTATTTATTGTCTTCAAAATTATGTAAAACTTGTTGTTGGTTCAATTAATTGTTGTAATAAAAACCCCTTTTACTTGTCAACCAGTTTCATAATCCAATCAGCTGTAAACAAAGTATGTGCAGGTAAAATATGTAATTTCAAGCTACTCTCACTTTTCACACTATTCTATCTTCTCAGGAAATAAAAAAAACCATATTTCAAACAAATCATTCACCAAAATACCATAAGGCAACCCTTGCAAACAATTTAACTTGGTCCACAAAATGAATGTCAAGTATGAGAAGACAGTAAATAACGTTATATGTCATGCACAGAGCTTTGATCTATGCATGATCATGTGATCTGATCTATTCTCATCTTAATTATTAACCTGTAGATACCGATATTTCACACACCAACATACTCAAGCACTGACAGAGAACCTAAAGACAAACACTAGTAACTAGTTCTTTCATCAACTCTCCTTCTAGGATCCAAGATCAAATCTTTCACTTTAATAGATTAAGTGTTCATGCTATATATAAGGTTATATTTGACAATTAGAATCCCAATTACTGTCCAAAAACTAATGAAACAAAGTATTAGCTATGATCATAAGTTTTACTCCAACTGTTCTCTTTTAATTAGTCAGTTGGAAGGAGATTGAATCCCCATTCTTATACCATTGATCTTATATTCAATTTATTAGTCTAGAGATAAAGCTTATGAAATATGAATCTAGTATTGGATCCACAATCAACACACTCAATGCAATGAACATGTGGTGGTATTGCACTCCCTTATATAAAAAACTTGCTTACATAGAGGTGTGAATCAACTATCATGCATTTTTTTAGTATTAACTGTGCAGTTGAAATAATCAACGAGAACTTCTAAAAGAAAATTACCAATCCTACCAGATCAATTCTCACAACAAGTCTCGTGACACTTCCAAACTTGGATTTCTTTCTATGGGTGATTAAATTGACCTTCCACAAGAATATATGATCATAAAAAAACTATAAGCTTGCATCATAAATCTAAACTATAGTTTCAAAAGATAAAAAACCATTCAAACACAAATGCCTATCCCTAAGAATATGCAAATGTTACTATTGGTTATCTTTGGAGATCATACAACTACAAACTATGTCACTCATCAAATAGAAACCCTAACATGTTCATAAGTGAGAAATCCTACAGTCAACTCTGCAAATCATACTTTAATTCTACAGGACTATATGTAGCAGACTAAACTAAGAATATACAAGGCAGTGATACATCCCATGTGGTATTTCACTATTGCATATAGGTATCTTGTCTTTTTGCAAAAATAATTCTTATCCAAGTTTTGTTTATGATGCTCAACACAAGTTTCAACACGGATTTATCCTTCCATATTTGACCTTACAACAAAGTTCTATATACACTCGTTCACATTTATATGTTTTTGCATTTTAATAATAGTTGATCAATCCTTGATGAGTTAAATGATTTGTAATAGACTAGAGTTCATTTTTTAGTATTCACCAAATGAAACCTAACATTATTAAAGATCATATTAACTCATAAATACAATATTTATCCATTGAGGAAGGAAACAAGATTAATATATTAACAATGAGACAAACCCCTAGATACAATTTTGGCATTTATATTGAAATCTAATCGAAATAATATCTCACCGAGAAAAATACCTAATGTATGAATATTACCAAGCATTCAACCAAATGGAAATTATCAAACTTGAATGTGATCACACAACCTACTATTTTAATCTTCAAATTGATTCCTACATTACAGAAATAAGTTAATGAAATGAACAAAACTAAAACGAAAATACACTTAGATATGCATCTCTGGAATTGGTGGGCCCTCTCCAATCCTGGTAGCGAGCTGAAAGAACTCACAAGATTACGAACAAAGAGATACCATAAACCAAATCTGTGCTTTTATTAAAGTAAAGTATTGGAAAACTACAATTTTTGCATTACATTCGGATAGAACCAAGTTCAATAGTGTTGAAAAACAAGTACAAACTAATCTCATGACTAAAACATTACAATAACATTCTCCCTCACCTTTGATTTATAGAGTTTTGTAAATTATATAGAAAAGTCTTGAGCTTAAAAGATAGAATCGAATTCCCATGTTCTCATTGAAAGAGGGGGGGGAAATAGTTACATAAACCATATGATCGATCCGATTTCTATTCTTTCCAATCACTCATACAAATTGGTTAAATATAAGATCAAGGTTTGATAGTTTCTATTTGTATGGCATTGGACGCATACAAATAGCATCCAAATTTCATGAATCTTGGTTTTGTGATCATCCTGGGATTATAATGTCTGGTCAGTTATTCACTGGAGCTCCATGCTAATGAGGAATGGTCTAGGTGTGAAACAATAGGTCACGATCCATGTTGTCACTTAGTTCCCCAATACCCATGTGAGCAATCTCAACTTGGGTGTACGTACATATTTGAATCTCTAAATTTTGGTACCAGAACAACTGTGGTACAAGAACAACACTAACATTCTTTCATTAGTAAACTTTACTTAAAAAAAATTATTATTTCATCATGAAATTAAGAAACATCAAGAAATAAATAACTATTTGAGGGATTAAAAGCATGGGGATGGTGATATTTATGGCTAGCTTTTAGGTTTAGAAGTAGGTGTTAAGCCCTAATATTGGCTCACTACCCCTTAATTGGGGCATATTATATTAGTAATGTTATTTTATTTATGTCGGCTTTAGGCCATTAGTTGTAATTATACCTCCTAGTCTCCTATATATACCAAGGAGACATTTTCATTT